>SKCR01011008.1:0-108485 GCA_019454045.1 Zanthoxylum bungeanum | reverse complement strand
CCACGCCTTATGAGAATAATTACTTTTAAATGTTCATAGTCATAGTTTTGTGAATAATCTGGGCGTTAAAAAGCGAGAGACTAGCATGATTGATATGATCTACCCTTAAGTGGGGTAGCCGATCTCATAGGCTACTAGTGGAGATCCGTCCGCTTGGTGTATCACATGATGAATGAGTTGCTCGTGTCCATCGAACTGACCGCCGAAAGTTGTCATATGGAGTGTTTATATCCCATATGCCTGTGGGAACTTTCAAGGACCGATTATATGACTAGTCCTTAGACTTGAGGTCTTTACAATCTTATGTGTGGATCAAATAACTTTGACATTCTCCTTCCTCGGTTCAAAAGATCGGTCATAAGGTATGATTGGGTCATTTGTTGAAACACATGAAGTTTGTAAAGATACAACAGAGAATCGCCACTCTCTCGATAATATTTTCTAATAAGAGTAGTATTCCAGTTTGTGGGTTGATATGTGTGATCAGTGCTTGAGACTATGGCCACAGCGGAAGAATCATATGAGATTCTTGGTTAGCACGATTCATGACACTATCAACATTATACCTTTGACCATATGGGTAGACATTTTCTGTACCTTTGGTCAATAGGTGGGGATATAGTGAGGCGATGGACCGTATCATATGTAAATCGCATACCAATGGGTATATATATCTTTCCTTCTCATTTGGGGGCCTTGGCATGTTGCTAGATGTCAACCTGGTCATTGAAATCGAACGACCATCTGATCGGGGGATAATTTTTGTTCGATTAAATTATCATGATTCATTTCATGTCCAACTTGAAGGGAACACAAAAGGTCACACACAACAAAGTCGAAATCAATGGTTAACAGTGCACAATACATATTTAACATCATATATGATTGCTGTAGGAATTGTTCATAAATGGTTCAATATGTTTAATTATTGAACATATCATTTATTAGGTTCCATAGTGGCTTAGGGATAGGTGAATGACGATAGCGGCACTTTGGGAATTGGAATTTAAAAAAAATACTATTCACGTGAATATTAAATTTTTTTATTTTTGTTATTTGAATTCCAATTCGGCCCAAACTCTTATTAGGGTTTTATAATCTCAATAAACCACTAAATTAAGATCCAATGGCTAAAATTAAATTGGCTTTTATCCCACATCGTATTCTTAATTAATTTTGTTGTCTTTGGAGCACTATATAAACCCAAAGAATTATTAACAAATTTTTGCACAAAACCTTTCAAATCTTGGGTTTATATAAGTGAGCAACTCTAAAGTTTTAAAAGTAAGCCACTGATTTTGAGGATCCTTAAGTCTAATTGACTAGAGGAACCTCGAATTAAAAGCTTTGAGGTATTTGCCTAGGCTAGCACCAAGGGCAAAATACCTGTGCACTCAAGGCGTAGTCTTGCCGTTGAGTTTTGGCTTTGGTGTGTGCATCTTTGGACGCCACACACTTGGGTGGCTCTTTGGAACGTGGAAGATCTTGCTGAGTTCGAGAAAAGCTTGTAGATTGGAGGGAGGACTGGAGGAGTCTTCTAATCATGTAAGTCTTTTTCTTTCTTTATTTTGAGTTCTTATGATAGTTAGCATGTTTAGGTTTATGTTCTTTGCATGTTTTATGAGTTTTATGCTTAGAATATATAGTAACATCCCTAGGCTTGTAGAATAATAAAAACAAATCGATCTTGGGCAAAGGAAAAGCGGCATCATAATTTTAATTATTTTTATTTTCGCTGCGCACTCGCGGCCACTTCCCAACACCTTGGGAGACCATTCTTGGCTACAGGTCGAACCATTAAAATGTATAAAAAGGTGAACTAACATGAAGGTATAGGACCAAGACATTACATTCAATAATTTCAAAGCCCATGGAATTCCCGAAAGACAAAAGATGGAGGAATGTTTTTTCAGACTTGATGTGATAGATAGCACCGTCCAGAACTCTGATGAAATGCAAAGTTCCATGGACAAACTTAAAGCATACAATCTACCTGTGGAGCTTGAAGATGAAGTATAATGTGTACAGAAGAAGTTAAATATTGATCTACAAGCAATTGAAGAGAAATGCTCCACCAACTCAACGAATTGGAGGAATTTCACATACAGCCTTTCGAGAATGCCAAAATGTACAAAGAAAAGGCTAAAAATAAACATGATGAAAAGTTATTGCACATACAACTGGAACCGGGGCAGCGGGTATTTTTCAGCAAATCAAGGTTGGAAATTTTCCCTATGAGCTTAAAATCACGGTTGTCAGGTCCATTCTTAATAACCCAAGTTTTACCAGATAGAGCCGTTGAGTTACGTGATCCCAACTCTAATAAAACCTTCAAAGTTAAAAGCAAGAGTGTCAAACACTACAGCGGAGAATCATTTGAGTGACAAAAAAAGTGTCACACTTTCAGATCCAGCCTAACGTTTGGGCAGTCATGTTAAACTTAGCGCTGGTAGGGAGACAACCCAAGCAATTTGTGTATATATATTACTGAGTGCATCGGTCCATACCCAACGAACATCTAGAGGCCAGACCATGAAAGGTTTCTGACATACATGGCATAAAAGTGTGGAGGATCTCACACATAATCAATGTTATCCTATAGTCAAAGGATTACATATGCTACTTGACTCGAGGAGATTCTTATTGACGATGGTGTGTACTTCCAACTATTAGGAATCACATATGAGTCTCAGTATTCACTTTAACAAATACCCACATGTCTACACGAGTTTCCAAAACTCATGGTACATCAGGTTAAACCATTGGAACTCCAATTACAATATATGACATATGCTAGTCTTCTAGGTTATAGGAATTCGACCGTATTCCAAAACCAACGACTATGAATATTTACTTTAAGAACAATTTACACCTAGTGTCAAGGCTATTCTAAGGTCGATATCATTTAGCATATCTATACATCAATCTAATATGTATAATGACAATACCATTAATAAGGTATGAAATGAAAATTGTAGTTATTTTATTAATAAATAATAAAATATACAATTCAGATTGGCACTCCAAGCACCAACTCCATAAAAAATCTATATTTGAAGTATTAAAAGTGAAACCCCTAGCTCGAGCATTTTCTTTTATTGTTGTAATTTTCTTTACATTTTAATTTTCTGTCATGTTATTCTGTTTAACTATGCATTTTGTAATATTTATTGTTTTGGTAACTAACACATATTATCTAGGGTTATGATGAATTCCAATATCAGTGGTTTATAAGTTGGTTATTTTATACCTTAGGTAATATATTGGTTTATTTATTGAGTCTTAGTCTTAATGCTTCTTGATAACTGGCCATTAATAAGATTGATTTCATAAATTTAGAATGAACTTGGAAAAGGGATTTTAGGTTTTAGCCATAGACTCAATAGCTCACGATCTCACCTTGGGTTAAATGTCTTTTAGGTTGATTTCCTTACAGGATAGAAATATACCTGCCAGGCGGGGGTAGCCATAATTGGAACTTAAACTTAATGAATTCAGAGTTTCCTAATTAACATAGGAATATAGTTAATTGGGTTACTTTGGGTATTTTCATCTGACCATCGGAAGAGGCTTTTGGATAACTTTGTGTTCCAAGTTAATAAAATGATATATTGCACAAATATGAGATAATCACTTCATCTTTAAAAGATATTGGAAGGATTCATAACATTGGATATTTTCATATCATTGTTTAAAACTTAATATCTACCTTTTTTGTTTTAATTACTTGTCTTTAGTTTAAAATCACCATCCAACCAAAAATCATTCAATTATATACTCGTAGACATTTAGCTTCATAAATTAATAGCTTAGGTATTAAGTCCTCGTAGGATCGATAAATTTTATACTACTGAGTGATATGTGCGCTTGCATAATGTGTGTGTCTACTACCGATCATGTTTTTGGCGCCGTTACCAGAGACTTATTTATCTTCACTATTAATTTTGAGGTTATATACCTTTACTTGTATCTTATTTGTTTTTACTTATTATTTTTTTTTCTTGTGTTTCAGGTTCTAAGTCACTACATGAGAAGACGTAGAAGCTTTGAAATCCGTCCGATTGACCCAGAAATTGAAAGAACAATCAGACAGTTGAGAAAAGAAAGGCGAGAAGGCCAAGAAGCACTTATCAACATGAACATTCAAGAACCTGAACCCATGGAGGTTGCACCACCAATTCCCATTCGAGAGAGAACTATTCCGGTGGTTGACTGCTTCATTTCATGCATTGTACTTCGTCCCTTACCAGCAAATGCGTGTGACATCAAAACATACATTCAGATGATACAACAATAAATTTAGTTTGGGGGGAATACAACTAAGGATCCTAATGCCCACATCAACAACTTCTTGGAAGTTTACGACACATTAAATTACAACCGAGCGGCAGAAGAAGCAATGAGACTGCATGTTTTTCCATATTCTTTGAAAGACATGGCTAAGGCTTGGATACATTCACTACCAGCAGGTTCCATCAGAAATTGGAACACTCTTGCCACCAAATTCCTTGAAAAGTAATTTCCCCCAACCAGAATTGCAAAGTTGAGGAATGACATCACATCCTTTGAAAATATGACTCAGAATCCCTCTGTAAAGCTTGGGAGAGATACAAGGAGTTGCTCAGAAAATATCCTCACCATGAGATTGCAAAGTTGCTACAAATCCAAACCTTATATAATGGACTTTCTGGACTAATGAGAACCACAATAGATGCTGCTGCTGGAGGAGCTATAATGGCAAAAGGAGAAGATCAGGCCTGGGACTTAATTGTAGAAATGGCCAACAACAATTCTTTGTGGCCAACATAAAGGAGCATGATCTAACGAATAATAGGAATTTACGACATAAGAGCCAACACAACAATGAATGCCAAGTTGGATCAGATATGCAAATTCATGGAAACTCTTAGCATGCAGGGTAATGCTAGATCCACAAGTTCACCATATGGAGGAGCACCAGAGGCAAAATCATACAACCAACATGATGAGATAGTGAACTATGTCAGAAATTTCAATATACAAGGGGAACAATCCATATTCCAACATCTACAACCCAGGTTGGAGGAATCATCCCAATTTCGCATGGAGCAAAAATTTAGGGAAATGAAACAATCCACAACCAGGATTCCAATAGCAAAACAAAGGCCATGAGTCTAAAAAAGAACCATGAATAACAAAAGTGCTGACCAAGTTGAAAAAGCAAGAAGCAAAATACGATGCTTTAACATCTATAGTTCAAAATCAAGTAGCATTAAATCAAAGCCATTAAGCTTATATCAAAGCACTGGAGAATCAAATGGGACAACTGGACGATGCTCATAGTTACAGACTGCAAGGTACCCTTCATAGAAACACGGGACCAAATCCAATGAATAGATGGAATGAGCAATTTTGGAGTCAAGGCAACTACTAAGGATATTCTAAAACAAATCAGCGAAACAGAGCCACATATGGAGGAAAAAGTGGCAAAAGAAAATGATCGAGAAAAATTCACTCAACCTCCACATTTTCCACAGCGTCTCCAGAAACACAAACTAGACAAGCAGTTTTCTCGATTCCTAGAGATCTTCAAAATACTGCATATCAACATTCCATTTGCAGAAGCATTGGAACAAATTCCCAGCTTTGTCAAATTCATGAAAGATATTCTATCACGAAAGTGACGATTGGGAGATTACGAGATAGTAACATTGACAGAAGAATGCAGCGCCATCATTCCAAGGAAGATTCCCCCAAAGTTGGAAGATCCTAGCAGTTTCACCATCCCGTGCACCATAGGAGAACATTACTTCGTTAAGGCTTTGTGTGATTTAGGTGCAAGTATTAACTTTATGCCTTTTTCCATTTACAGGAAACTACAGATTGGAGAAGCAAAGCCCACCTCAATCTATTTGCAACTTGCTGATAGAACGCTCACATTTCCGAGAGGTGTAGTTGATGATGTGCTTGTCAAAGTCGACAAATTCATTTTCCCAGCAGATTTTATTATCCTTGATATGGAGGAAGACAAAGATGTGCCCATCATCCTCGGGAGACCATTATTGGCTATAAGTCGAACCATTATTGATGTACAAAAAGGTGAACTTCAAGAAGACGAGTTGTAAACATCTGTGTGTTTTGCGGTACTAGTGCTGGTTCTAAACCAGAATTTGTTGCGGCAAAACATGAATTGGGTATATTCATAGTTGAAAGGAATATACACCTAGTATATGGAGATGAATGCATCATGGCAGGTATGTATGAACGACTTGTTGAAATGATTAACTATGCTGATGCTTTTATTGCTTTGCCAGTGGTTTGGGCACGATGGAGGAATTTTTACAGTGTTATCTTGGGCGAACTTGAAAATACACCAGAAACCAATTGGACTGTTTAATGTTGATGAATTTTATGACTTTCTTTGTGTGTTTCTTAGTGATGCCCGGAGAAATGGGTTCCTTTCAAAACCTGTAAAAGATATCCTCTACACTGCCATAACAGCCCATGATTTAATTGACCAACTTTTAGCCTTTGAACCACAAATTGACCCTAACCTTTCTAAGATAAACTGGTCTGATAATGATCGTGGTAAGAAACGTCGGATAAATCTGGATCTTAACATTTAGTTCTCTTTTTAATTCCACGCTAACCAGGTACTATTTTCTAAACTCTTCTTCTACTTTTTAGATATTGGGGAAAATATCTTAATTAGGTTTGGGGGAGGGGAATAGTTAACTAGTATCTTGTTTTTATTTTTCATTGTGTTGTTTTTTTTTTTTAGTCAAAAAGTTTCAAAATTTTTTTTTTTTTAAAAAATAAAAATATTTTGATTTCTGTGTTTTTAATTTGACTAACCAGGTGGAATGGTGTTTGAGATAGTTGTGCAAGGAATTTCCACTCCTGAGACGTATCTCACCCTATTTCGTAACAAGTTAATTTTTCTTTATTTCCTTTTGAATAATTTAATTCATGAATTCTCCATAATACTGACTAAATTGGATCTTCATATGCTCAGTTGATAGGTATTATCAACATGCATGGTAACATACGGCCATGAGTTGTAAGTAAACAAGTTTGTAATATTCAGTGCTCTAGTTTAATTAAAGAAAGCATCTAAAAAAAGCGATGGAATAATAAAAAAAATTATTGTGTATATTAATAAAAAGTTCTACTTAGTAACGAGGCATCTTGGCTTAGTAAGGAGAGATTGTTCACGTCAAACAGTAGAACTTTTAACATCTGAGATCTGAGTAATTAAGTCCGTAGGGGTGTTTTAACACCTAGTGCCCTAAAGTTAACTCGCTTGGGAGTCATTGGCCCAAAGCTCGCTACATGGATTAAAGATGTTAATTATAAAAAATTAAATTAAATTAAACATCCGAGATCCGAGTAATTAAGTCTGTATGGGTGCCTTAACACCTATAGCCCTAAGCCAACTGGTTTGGGAGTCACTGGCCCAAAGCTCGCTACATGGATTAAAGATATTATAAAAAAACAAATTCATCGGTAAAAATGTGTGAATTTTGATATAACTTTAGGACAAAAATATTACTATCTTTTGAACTACACTAATGAATATTGTGGGCACAATGATTTGATTAATACCTTGTTGGTTGTGTATATGGAGAATGGTAAAAATAACCGGAGAATTTACTTAATTGGTAATTCAAAAAGAAAGAAAATAATTCTTAATTTGGATAAGATTTTCACATGTTTAGTCACTAACTTGTTTTGTATGTTTGATTTTACATTCGATTGACGTTTGTGGGTATCGTTGCTGTAAGATCTCACGAGACTACAACTCGTCCATTAGGGACACCTAAGGGTTTAAAGGCTTGTTGCATAAGCTAAATGCAACCGTGATCCCAATGAAAGTGGCTCAGTTTAATTTTATTTTAAAGTTGTTAATTGCATTTTGTTTTGTTTGTTTTGCTCGAGGACTAGCAAAATGTTAGGTTGAGGGTGTGATGGGCGAAAAATATATCAATATTTACCGCCCATTTTACTTAATATTTTGTATAGTTTCTCGAGATTTATGAAAATTTTGATGTGTTTTATTTTATTTTGCAGATAAAATAAAATCAGGACTCAATGGAATCAATCAGGATGAATTGTGGAACAAATAAGGGCAAAAACTGGGCTTGACGTTTTGATTTTCGAAAATTTCAACTTGCGCAATTGTCGTATTTTTGCCATAACATTTTATTCCGATATCAGATTGAGGTGATTAAATTTCCAGATAAAGAAGACTCAAAGATCAACAACTGTGAAGTTCACAAGATTTTCGAATTCTGAAGTTCTAATTGCCGAAATAGATGAAAAATCTGAAATTGTGTTATTAGTAATTACTAAAGTCATTATAAAAAAAAATAGAAAATGACAATTTACAATTGTCAAACTTCCACCAAACATGCTTGCATGTTTGGTGGAGGATTTGGTTCCATGTTTGGTGGAGAAATTGGTGGAAGCCTTTATATTTGCCTATAAATACCAAGCCAAACTTTGTAAATATTTCATGCTTTCTTTGGGGGATTTCTCCATGAAAACCTAAAAGAAAGTGTCTTGTATGTTTATTTAAGTTTCCTTGTAATTTCGTTTTATTTATTTAATAAGTTTTGTGTATTTTTAATTACATCTTGAGTAGGTAATCTCTTTTTGTTGGAGTATGTGGTGAAATTTTTAATATAATAATTTAGATTTACTCCATTAATTTAAATAAGTAATTTGAATTAAATATTACGGCCTATATGACCGGTTTTATATTTTTGGACTTAATTTCCGCCTATATGGTCGGTTTAGGTGCTAACCCTGTTACCGCCTACATGATCGGTTTATATGATTTTGTTACCGTCTATATGGTCGGTTGTACTTTGGACAAATTTTATTCACCGCTTATATAGTCGGTTTTAATATAATTAATTCAAGAAATGATTAAATCTATATTTGAATTATTAAAGTGAAACCCCTAGCTTCAGCATTTTCTTTTATTGTTGTAATTTCCTTTACTTTTTAATTGCCTTAATCCCAATTTAATAATTTCAACTTAAATAATGAATTAAAATTTTAAGAGTTAAATATAAAATAACTCACTAAAAGGAACACTTAATTAAATTATTTAATAAATTATATATTAGTTTAGGCTAATAAAGGTTGTATATTAAAGGTTAAAATCCAAATATATCCGATGCTTCTTATCACGATCACTATCGGACCAGTTTATCTTGGAAATGATAGGGTCAATTTGTGGTTCAAAGGCTAAAAGTTGGTCAATTAAATCATTGCCTCTCTGCTAGTGGCCTTGGGTTATACCCAGAAAGAGGGAGTTGACTATGAGAAACCTTTCTCGCCAGTAGGCATGCTGAAATCCATCCCTACTTTTCTATCCCTTGCCGCATATTATGACTATGAAATTTGGAAAATGGACGTTAAGACTGCATTCTTGAATGACAATCTTTATGAGAGTATCTATATGGTACAACCAGAGGGGTTCATAGCCCAAGGTCAAGAACAAAAGGTTGCAAGCTGCAAAGGTCCATTTATGGACTTAAGCGCATCTCCATCTTGGAATATAAGATTTGATACCACGATCAAGTCTTATGATTTTGAGAAGAATGTGGATGAGCCTTATGTCTCAAGATATTGAGGAAATGAGACATATCACATATGCCTCAATAGTTGGTAGTCTCATGTATGCTATGTTATGCACGAGACCAGACATCTATTTTACAGTGGGAGAAGTCAATAGGTTTTAGTCGAACCCAGGATTGGCTTATTGTGTGGCTGTGAAACACATTCTCAAGTATCCTAAGAGAACGAGAGATTATATGCTTGTGTATTCCAGTGAGGATATGATCATAAGGGGATATATACACTCTGATTTTTAGACAGATGTCGATTATAGGAAATCAACATCTGGATCAGTGTTTACCCTAGGTGGTGGGGCTATAGTATGGCGGACTATAAAGCAATCTTGCATTGCTGAATACGCAATGTAGGCTGAATATGTAGCAGCTTGTTAAGCTGCTAAGGAAGCAGTCTTGCTCCGTAAATTCTTGGGAGATCTGGAAGTTGTTCCAGATATGGATAGACCACTCACATTTTATTGCGATAATAGTGGTGCAGTGGCAAACTCCAAAGAACCAATAAGCCACTAGGCGGGAAAGCATATAGAGAGGAAATATCATATCATCAGAGAGATAGTACAGAGATAAGACGTTACCGTCACAAAGATTGCATCCATAGAGAACCTGGCTGATCCGTTTACATAGACCTTTTCGGCTAATGTGTTTGAAGGTCACCTAGATGGTTTATGATTACGTGACATGTCCAATTTTCTCTAGTGCAAGTGGGAGATTGTTGGGATGTATGCCCTAGAGCTACATGTAATGTAAAAGGTTTTTATATGATTTGAAATAAAATGATGCATTATTCATTTATCAAAGTGTTTGTTTAATTTTTTCATATTATAAATTATCTTGAATACCCTAGATTACTTATGTGTCTTCAGACTTAGTGTATGAGTGTCATACACAAGAGAATTTAAGTCTAAAGTTAGTAATCTTAAATAGTTCATAGAGAGCAAACATAGATGGTACTTAGTTTGTGGTTTATCTATAGCTGTGGTCCATTCTATATTTGTATTGCGACCTTGATCCGGGATCATCCATATAGAGACTTGAGAGTGAAGGCACCTTGTATGATTTGATCATATAGGACTGGACCCAGATGGAAATGACATTCTTATAATATCCGTTAAACAAAGAAAGTTATTTCGATCTACTAGATGGTAATATATGGATTGATCTTAATCGAGAGTGTACTACAAACTCCTACTATGTCCTTTGATTTACAAAGGTGAGGTTGGTGTAGCAATCCCGACTAATAGCTACGTATTTTGGGGGCATGGTCTGTTGTGTAGCTGGGAACGTTTTACATAGATATGGAGTTCACTTCTTCTTGTGAGAAGTGGAAGAGTGTCTTTCTTAAGGGTTGATTCGGTACTTGAACGGTTAGAGCGCTCAAGTCTCTCTATTACGAATAGAAAGATTAAAATTCATAATCGTTATGAATAAATCGTTTATTAGAGAATCAATGGTACTTAAGGTAAAAATAAATAGAATGGTATAACAGAAATTATGACCCAACTCTAATTACGAGATACTCGTGAATGGTAAATCTATATGTAATGACTATATCGATGGACAGCGACTTGGTTCGGCGTAATATATCATCTGCGGCAACGAGAGTGCAACTTCAGGTTTTTAGTGGAATAACCCAGAGTTAATAATTGGGAATATTTAATTAAGAGCTTAATTATTATTTATAAATTATTGGAGCTCGGAATGGTAGGTCTATTTGGTCCCCGTGCTAGCTCGATATACTATAGCGGATTTAGTATAATTGGATAGTCCAATTATATATTCACATATGTATAAATATTATTAATATGATTAATAATATTATTTGTCACACTTGGAACTATATATTAAATGTTAATATATATTTTTGATAATTATATGATAATTATTAAATGAATTAAATTAAATTATATTTGATATAATTTAATAAGGCTAAAGTTGTAATTTCTAATTATTGGGTTTTCGAAACCCTTGATTTATTTTGAAGTTACAAATCTATAATGGCATTAATCTTTTTGATTTTGTAACATCTTTGGCTTTATGGAAAGTTAATATAATTTTTACAAAATTAAAAAAAGATTATATGCATGGCCGACTTTTTTGTTTTTAGAAAGTTTATATTTTGCTATAAAGTATGGATCAAATATTGATTATGTTGACATCATGAGTTTGTGATATATGAGAAATTTGCATGATTTTAAGATATATGAGCATGAGTTTTAGAAATGATTTTTATGCTAGGATGCACTCTGTGTACTTATACGTGCCAGATTATTTACCGTGAGACGATGTCTCATGTTGCCAATTTTTGCTCCGGAAGCCAGTTATTGCCGTGGGGATGCCCCATGTTGCCAACTTTTCCATATTGTCACGAGAGTGTGCATATAGATGAATGAACAACTTTATTTTTACAGAGTATTCTTGAGCAGAATGAGATTTATGAAAATGAGATTTATGATTTCTAGAAAATGTTTGATATATCGATTTACAGCTTTATGTATTTATTTATAATATGAAAGACTTATTTGATCCACCTTGTTACTTGTTTATCCACGACACTAAGCTGTGATCCATTGCACTAAGCGTGAGCTTACCCCTTTCTATAAATTTTACAGGTTAAGTAGATTAGTATATCTTCTTTTTTTCATCTGCTATTCCTTTATCAATTTCCTACCAGTAGAGAAAGGTTGTGCCAATAATAGAGTGTCGTTTGTTATATTTTTTAGATTAAGGTTTTAGACATCTTCGTGTGGAATTTTAATTGGTTATAGGCACTGAGCCTACTTTTGAAACATTCAGTATTTACATTTCATTATGGATATTCTTTTGAGTTGCATCATGGAGATCTTATTTATATGATGACATTATTCAGATTAGATTTTACTTTATATTTGGAGGATTAGTCCATTTTACAGAGGAAACTCTGTCTGTTTCAAGTCTCCATCTCACCCCTACCCTACCTAAGGGGACGGGTGTGACAAAGCTGAATGAGCAGAAGTGCTAAACTCCTGTGGTCAGGTTCACATGAGTAAAGTTCTCTTAAGCAAGAAAGCTATTGACCCTGTGTCTATTTAAGCCCAACTCTTAACAACAATGAGTCCTTTGTGAACCATAATGTACTCGGTATTGACCTGAGGTACGCATGGGTATAGCATGACAAGGTCATTGGCTGTATCCAAGAAGTATAATAGTGATACCCTAATTATGTCATTCAAGGATGGTGGTGATGTCCTGTTGTCAAACAATTAGAACCTCACGCGTGCAGTACAAAATAGTGAGTTTTAAGCGATGACAAAATGTTCAACTCATCGCCATACAAAATAAGTTTGTGGGATTGCTGACATCTCAATTAGAAAAACCAGCTAGCGGTCTTTTCCCTTGTTGGTAGATATAGGGCATCAGACAGACATAAGTAAAAACGCATGAACAGTAGGCCAAGATTTAAGTTATCATAAGTAAGAATGCATGAACAATAGGCCAATATTTAAGTTATCATAACTAGAACTCTAGAAAAGGAACTCTTTAGTTTATTGGTCTTCAGGAGAAGGTCTTAATGACAGCAATTGCAAAGCAGCATGAAAGATGTTTCAATAATTCCAGACGAGTAACTGATTCTCAATTGAGAAACCAAGGCACGAGCTATTAAATATAGCTCATTTACCATTGTTCGGCATGCCCGAACATGACCAAATGTATCTTGTATGAAGCAGATTTAGAGCAAGAAGTGGGGAATGATATGTTGTCTAACCAAATAACAACTTATTAATGACCCATGGCAGAAAAAAATAGAGATGTGAATGCCTAATGGGTATTCATTCTGGAATGGAATGACTACCAATGAGGAAAGACAGAAAGACAGAAACTTTGAGATTTACGTTACGAATAACTTAATTATCACATCAATATGAAAGCAGCTTATAACATGACTTGAATTCACGCAGACCATTCAGCGACATCCTTAGTCTCTGACACAAATGTATATGTTTGAACAATAATTATCATTTGTGTTACGATTCAGTTAATATTCATTTAAGTGGAGCTTCGTCACATTTTCCGGTTTTGAAAACCGCTTACGCGGTTTCTTATTTTATCATTATACGCATAAAGGTTTCTTGTCTCGGCTATAAAGATAGCTAACAAATTCCGATAGGGCTGAATCTTGAACCATCACATTCATTTTTATGAAACGAACAACTTTAATGTTGAATACTTTTCGAAATTCTCACATGAAGGGCCTTAATTTTGAGAATTACCGAAATGGTCCATGAAGAAGGACCAAAGTGAAAATTCGTGGGGGCCTAGTGGTAATTTTCGAAACTTTTCTATATAAACCTAGAACTTTCTAGAAATTGCAAAATATTTATAATTTCCCTAAATCATAAAAAACGACCCCCATCCCCAAAAAAAATCAAAGCCATCATCTTCTCCTTGCGCCGGCCACCGTCGGCTGGCTCACCACCACAGAAAGGACCGCCGACTCACCCCTACCCTCCAGTTGTTGGCGGTCGGCCAAGGGACGTCGGAATATGGTGAAACGAATATGATTTCCGTGCGCACATGGGTCTCTCGATTTGGGTTCGTTGCTTCATTTCATGGCCCGAGCCACCTGCCAAATCGAAGCTCTCGGAGAGTACTATAACGCTGGTGTCGGTTTTGCGGAACAAAGCTTTGTTTTACATGAATCGAGAGAAGAAGATTTAGATGAATAGTGACCCATGATGAACAGTAACTCCGATCGAAATTTCGTCAATTCCAACACGTTTGTGGGATTGTTTGGAGTCCGTATATGGCCTCGAAATCTCGGTAAGACATCTTGGTAAAAATCCGTAAATTTCAAGTTTATAGTTAAATGTTCGGATGTATTCCGTAGCTTTGTAGAGTTATGTATTGATATAAATTAAATTATTTGAGTATTAGTATGTTGAATATGAGCATTTGATAGAATCCGAGTGAAAATGAAAGGAGTTTGATCGATCCGACAAAATTTGCAAGTTTCTGGAAAAAGTGGGTTTTTGCGTGTAATAATGTGTTTTGATTTTCACAATAGTGATCAGTTATATATGATATTACGAACATGTTTAGATAAATGCAGGTAGGTTCGTAGGGTTCAAGACCCTTCCTTAGCGTTTGCGGAAACTATTCCGGAAGAATTTCCAAAAACACATAAACCAATAATTTAGGTGAACTGGTGGCTTGGAATAGTTTTTAATGGAGTTTAGGATTATTGAAATTGAAAACATTGAAAACGGACTTAATTTGGTTGTTCCGTAAAGTTCCGAGATTTTATCGTAGTTTAATCAAGAACTCCGTCAGTTTCTGACAGCATTTCGCCATTTGTTTTGACAGATGTGACTAGGACCTGGAGTGCTCGCGAAGCCAGGTAAGTAACCAATGCGATGAGTACTTGCATGTGGATTCATATATACATATATTCATAAATGGTTGGAAGTGCTTAGGATAAAATGAGGATAGTAAGAGATAGTTTTGAGAATGAAGTCTAGGATTATAAATAGTTAATCGACCACTACATGTATAGATTTTGCTATTGATATGATATGAAGTGAGATATGTGATGGGTTTAATGTCTATGTGTATGTATGGAAGTGTATGAACCTGTAATGATATGTATTTGTATATATGAATGAATATGTATATATATAAGTATATGTTCATGTAATTGTATACATATGAGGCGATAAGATAAGAATGATTTAAGTGTCTAGGTTTGGTAAAGAAAACAAGTTACGATTTTCGAATTTGTATTAGCACGTGTGGAAGTGCGTTATTGGGATAAGTTTGTTATTGATTAATTCATACGATTTAGCTGTATAGAGATTGGGTTGGTATAAGCTAAGCCTTTTACTGAGTTATAGAAGTACATGATTTATAGACTACGTATATGAATAGAAATGTATAGTTGGTACGATACTGTATCAATGTTCTTAGATAAGCTGATGATAAAACAGTGTATGATTTTTATTCTCCATTTGATGTCATATCCGATTGTTTGTATGAACTTGCGATTGAAAAGAGTAAAATGATTGATTAATTATGGTTGCTTGTTCATTTCGGAATCTGATAATGTATGTAATTGCTTGCACAAGAGTGTGAATTCGGTATATGAATGTGTAAGGGTACTAATTTATGATTTAAGGTGTATTAATCATCACATATATTTGATTATGATTTATTATTGTATACTTGAGCAATTCGAGAGGGTATGTATGAGGTTATAATCGGTTATACTACATTCTATAAGTTCAGAAATATGTATATGATGGTGCAATGTTGAGAGCATCCTAGGTATGTATATTGGTTAGATATTTGAGTATATGTGATTGGTATGTTTGGACATGTATGTATGTAAGCTCTAGTATGGAAAGTATTTGTAAATATTGGCAAAGGTAAATAAAGATTTTAAAATTTGGTATAGCATTATTAAGTGATAGGTTTAAGAGTTGGTATATGAGACGTTCTTAGAATCATAAATGCATATATAATTATGAAATGGTTTTGATATGTGACCGAAAGAGAATAAGATTAATTGATAATTGGAAGAATTTCGCATATGTGTAACAATCAGTAAGCATTTAGGTATTGAGTTCTTATGGATGGTTAGTTAAAGATCGATGAAAATTCAATGGATTGTTAGAAAATTGGTAAAAATTATGATAAATGGGGGTTTCTAATCTCATAATAATTTGATGGTTTATATATATATATATATTAGATAGTGAATGTTATAACATGTTTTACTTTTATGTATCGGTTGTGCATGGTTACTTACTGAGTTCTTATAACTCACACCAAACCAATTGCTAGTTTTGCAGGTTGGCTTTTAGATCGGTCAACCACTACAGCTTTGGAAGTCATGCTCGAGACGTGGATCACCCAAGCGACAATAACCCTCGTAAGTGTCCTGCTAATAATGGGGTGGGCACAGGGCCCTTGAGTGTTCATAGATGATGTGGGCAAAGCCCTTGGGATATGGTTTTGATGAGATTTGTGTGGACCTGAGTTCCTTTTATTTGTTTGATGTATTCTTAGTTCCCCTTTGATGATGGACTACGATCCAGGTTGTCCAATTTTTAGGATACATCATGCCAAATTTTTGGTAAATTCAGAGGCTTATGAAGATGGATCAATCATGTCTCATGTCGGTAGCATCCTGCCTCTGGCGGGGTGTTACACGTATATACATCAAACATATAAATATACCCGTTATTTCAAATTTCCGATACCATAGCCTTTTACTGTCCTCATATATTTTACTTATCGATCAAACATACGCCGTTTTCAAAATTCATTCTAAAACATTGATGTAGTATCTTACACATTATACACTTTCATTTATATTCGTATCTTATTAACCACATACTTTTATCAATCGGGAAAGACTTGTAGTACTCTATGAGAGCTTCGATTTAGCATGTGGCTCGGGTCGTGAAACGAAGCAACGAGCCGGGATTAGAATAATCAAAGTCGCGTATTTCCTCATCCTTTCCGTCGTTTTCTGTCAACCTGTGGGCTGTCTGTTGGACAATTATGGCCCATAGCATCCCTATTTGTAAAGAACATTGTGTTTTTGTACAAATTAACTATGTGACAGAGTAAATTTCTATTTTATTGTTATGTAATTGGATTACTTGGATTATTAATGATAAAACTACATATGGTTAAATCGAATTAATAAGATATGAGACAGTACTAATCACGAACAGTTTAATCATTAAATATCCCTAGTCGTAGTATTATCGAGAATGGACATCGATAATGCAGAATAAACTAGTATTAGACTTGTGCGCGTTATTGAAGCTTAACGACATAGTTCTCATATATTTAAGTATTGGATACTTATGCAAGTGTGATAAGAGGTTTTGTTAGCCGTTGGACCGGGAACAGCTTCGTTCTTGATAGACCCCTCGGAGTCCCATTGGTATTATGACTATGTGTCTATGGGAATCCGAATCAGGGTAGGTGTATCTGATCTTTAACCTGAGACTTCCATCCCTATTACTTGCGACAATCAGTTTGCTTTGGTATTGGTTGTCTGGAGCTTTAACAGGTTATGTGTACGCCTCTGCTGGGTTTAATGAGAATCATAGTGTATTGGGTGTGATGTCAAGATGAGAGTATCACTTCAATCATATGGAGATGATCATCACGCAGGATACGGTACTAGTACTCTTAAATGATGCAGCTATCAGGATAGTATGACTAGGTCATGATTATCCGATTACAGAGACTAGTTATGCGGGATCCGATAAATGCTTCGTACGAAGCAGACACAAGGCCAGCCCTAGGCCTAGCATGTGACATCCGATACTGGATTGTATTATGCAATAATTTGTATACTACGCCTGATACAAATTATATATTCCTCATTGAATATTTCTGGAGAATTGTGTAGGCACAATGCTTTGCTAGAAGCCAACCATGTCTTGTAAATCAGTGAGAACGTGGTACGGGGTACGCACGTGTTCGGATAGTCCAATGACCATATTTACTGCCAACTTAACCATGAATTCTTGGGTCGCTTCCCAAAGATTCACTAATGATATTTGACTCGAACATAATTAATCTGGGATTAATTATGATTGAGAAAATTAATTTGGGATTAATTGCGGCAAGAATTTATCTGGGATTAAATTGGTCTAGAAGAGAGAACGTGATTAATTTAGAATTAATCGATTAAATAATATATTAGATATATTATTGAAATCAGATTTCAATGCGAAATTGAAATTGGATTTTAATTCGAGCGAACGAATTAATTTGGAATTAATTCGTAAGTGTAGGACACAGAAACTGGGCGACGCATGTTGTTCTGGGCTCGCGGCCCGGTTGGGAGTACGGAGTAGCCCACGGGGGACTAAATCGGAGAATAAAGGAGTTGCCACCCGGTGTGAACCGGGAAATGATTTAAGGCCGCACTCACCCCTCGTAAGGGAAGACCTCAAACCGTTGGGTTCGGAATGGTCCCTTACTTATGTCGTTTATAATGAATGGATTTGTGCAATATTAACCAAGTCTACTCAACATACATATTGATCAAAGTAGTCTAAATTCTTATAAAGCATAAATCTAGGTTTGCATGCTTCAAAAGTAAACTTTCATTACGACAAACACGTGATATCACACATCAAACATATTAAATAAATAATGATCTAAACATAACATAACTTAAATTCCTAATACGAAAGGTAAATAATTAAGTCATGCTAAAAATAAAACAACATTCTAAAAACCTAATCATGCTCAAATACAAGTTTGGATGAAATGAAATATGTGAATCCTTCAAATGGTACGGGGCATTGTATCCCTAGTGCAAACCATAATACCGTCCATTCGGATTCGGCTATGGAATTTATGTCCGGGTTTCCATCCAATATACCACAAGAAAGAACACATATTCCATCCACCCGAGATCACATCGTACACTAATTCATAATTCTCATGCGACGAAAAGTAAGTTGCATGCTTTCCTAAATTACCAATTTAAATAACATAAATTTAATAACACGCAAAACTAAGTATTCATGCTAAGTATCATAAAACATATTTCCTAAGTCATTATTTCATGTGAAGAAATTCAAACAACATGCTAAACTAATTATTCGTGCTAGATATCATAAAACATATTTCCTAAAGCATTATTTCATGCGAAGAAATTCAATAATTTGTGCCCTCAGGTCTAACCTTTTGTGTCATTTTTCGGAGGTACGTTATACGGCCGTCGGAAAGGCTAAGACATCGTGATTCCACCGGTTTGCTGTTTTGGTATTTTGCTCGCTGTTTCACCGTTCGGGTCGCTGTTTTCACTCCGTTTCGAGGTGTTTCTAGTCGCGAATTAAGCTTACTGTTTTGGGGGTATTTTCGGTGGTTAGAAGGGCTGTCTCAAGGGTTCTTTTATGGCTTGTTAGGGGCGTGAATGAGGCCGGTTATTGGGCTGTTATTTTTTGTGGTTGCAAGGCAGTTTACTGGGCTACTGTTCAGGGGCATTTCAGTGTGAATCAAGTGCTAGTTGCTGGTGTGTTTAGGAGTGGATATGGGCTGGCTCCAGTGGGGATTTTCGGTGATGTTGGGGTTGGTTTCAGTGGGGATTTGAAGGCAGTGTAGGGGCTGGTTTCAGCGACTGTGGTGCGTGAGGCAGGGACTTGTGTGAGGGTTGCAGTGGCGTGAATGCTAGTGAGGAGAGGAGGGTCTTGTGTTGTCTATTGGCGTGAGGGCTATTTTTCATGAGTAAAGGGGAGTAGTTTCCCACGCGATGTGGGATTTAAGTGGACTGCTTGTGAGGGGGTATTGGGCGTGAATAGAGGGGGTGTTTGGAGGGGTGAATTTCGGTAATTGGGACAAATTTTGGAGGCAGAATTTGGTAGTTACAGGGCTGATTTTCAGTGCAGTTTGTAGTGGTAAAAGGGGACAGTTTGGACGTGAATTGGGGCTATTTTCGGTGGTTTGTGACTGCTATTCAGGGGGTTATTTTCGGTGGTTTGGGACTGCTATTTAGGGAGTTATTTTCGGTAGTTTGGGGCTGTTATTTGTGTTAGTTTGGGGGGGCTATTTTGGGGCATTATTTGCGTGAATGTGAGCTGCTGTGTAGGGAGTTGTGTGCATGAATGAGGGCTTGGTTTTGAGGGGGTGTTTCCTAATCGATGTGGGACTAAGGTTGATGGCTGAATATGAGGTGTGTTTGTGCGTGAAGTGTTGAGCAATTAAGGGTGAAGTGTTTCCTAATAGATGTGGGATTGAGGGGCTGGTTGTGAAAGGTTTTTGGGCGTGAATGGATGGGCTGTTTTAAGGGCTGATCTGCGTGGTTTTAAGGGGGTTAAATGGAGGCTGATATGCATGGGTGCAAGGGCTGAAATAAGGGGGGAATAGGCGTGAACACAAGGGCTGAAGTGAGAGCTAATGACGTGAACACAAGGGCTGAATGTGGGGAGCAAGGGTTTCACGTGTATGGTTCTGGAGCAGCAATGAGGGCTGCTTGTTGAAGGTTCATATTTAGTTTCAATCTAAACATAATTAGATATCTAATCGCAATTAGATCGAATATGTATATAAAAGACAAGAGGTGCTACCATTAAATAAGTAATATTATTGAAAAAAGCATTGTTCGTATTCATGAATCAGACATAAATACGATCCGGATTAGCACTCCGAGCACCAACCCTAACAATGTTTACAGACGATAACAACTTAGCTAGCATATTTTACAGCATCTTGTACTCACACTGGTTTTCAAATTTTTCATTCATTCTACAATAACATCCACAATTCACAAATATCATGAATTCTATCGTGCAGACAAATACACTCAGACACATACAGTCATAGTATAACTGACAACGAAGCATACATAACAGCCAATAAATCAAAGAAAACATAACCAAACAATTTATACATATGGCTGGCTTATACATACAATACTCGTATGGGACTCATTACCTATTTTAGAATAGAGTTGAGATGAATTTCGTCCAAACGGATCCCTAACCAACTCGAGTAATACACCACGAGATTATCAACCAATAGAACATACACATGTAGGGATTTTAAGGGTAAACGCAGTGGAACGCGAAAAAATAAATATTTTCGATTTCACTAATTCTCTTAGGAAATTAAAATAAACTTATTTATTCTAATTACTCAATACTTAAAAAATGAACTTTTTACCTTAAAATCAGATTTTCCCATATTTACCATGAGACCCCAATAGTTTTCATTTTGATCATTTTAGTCCTAATTTGTCAAATACAAATTTAAGTGATTTCAAATCACTACCAAAATGATTTCTACATCTCATATACATCAAAATATAACTCACAACAAAAAATCACAAAAAAATCCAAATTGCCGAATGCATCACCGAATTTCAACTTTCTACATTTTGGTCCAGATTATTCAAAACAAGTTTGGATGAATTACAATCAACACCAAATGATTTATACATCTTATATACATCATTATACAACACATATATGAAAAGCCCCAATTTTGGTAGAGGTATAAACCCTAATTTCTCAAATTAATCCAATTAATAAAATTAACCAAAATTAATCAAATCCAACACTTTAATCTATTCTCTACAACACCAAACAAGTCTCACCACTTTTAAACAACTCAAGAACAATTCTAGGTCAACAATGAGTGGACTAACAACTCTAGAATGGCAACAAGATCATCAAATGATCAAAAGTGTGTTTATACAACTTTAATAAGCTTACTTTATTAATCAAACATGCATACATCTTTCATTCATGCTTCCAGCCATCATAAAACAAACATAAGAGAGTAGAAAAACTTAAGAACTTCACATGTTATAGCCAAGAACAAAAGAAACAAGTTTTCTTCTAATAGAAAGTTGGAAATACTTAAAAAAATCCAAGCTTTCTTTAATTTCTTCTTGGTTTCTTTTCTTTTTCTCTCAAGTCTCTTTTGTTTTAGGTTTTTGGTGGCTTGAACAAGTGAAGAAAAGGAAAAAATAAAACCGTTATATAATGCTAGGGTTTGGTGGAAAAATAAAACAAGCTATTTTTTCAATTTTCAAACAAATGTCAAAGAAGTCAAAAGGTATTTCATTACCTTTTCATTTAATTGTAATGTCAAACTTATACACAAATTAATCATTTCCAAACTTTATAAAAATGGTAGATATTTATATTTTAATTACTTTAATATTTAACATTTAGATAATTAATTAAATACAAATATCTCAAATATATGTATTATATTTATTTTAAATATTCCAAATACATATTTTAATGATATATATCAAATATCACAATTTGACATTTAATTAATGTGTATTTAATAAAATCATACATTAAATACAAATACACATTAGTTAGGAAATGACTAAAAGGTCCCTTTGCATGTATCTTTTGTTTAACCGTTGAAAAGACTTATAAATAATCAATATTATTCATAAAAGTTGCCCTAATGCTCTACGTGTAAATTTCATTAGTAAGACAAAGTTCAGGCATATCTGTCATGAAATCCAAATTCATGTCCATAATCTACCCACCCGTATTTATGTCGAACACGGATAAACTCACTGAACCATACAGGTCAAGGTCATTACATATGTATAATCCCTCCGTAACAGGTATCCAGATTATTCCAAAGATATAAATATAAACATAAAATCTCTATTGATATAATTACGTCGATGTTTCTATTAGCATTCTCTTAATAATACTTAGAACTCACTTCTACAGTGCACCACAGGCCCATGGATTTAACATATTGCTAATTTCATATTGAATACCTATGCTCTATACACAGAGTTGACAGATTCTATCTTGACACACACGGGATATCATGAGCATCAGTCTACACCCAACGAACAGGCGGAGATTTGACCTTAATAGTTCAGTGACGTGACTGCCATCAAATTATGGAGGATATCTCATATATCCACAGTGGTATCTCAAGTAAAAGAATCATTATGTTACTTGACCCAATAAGATTATTATTGAAGTTGGTGTAGCATCCATTAAGAATCTTTGGTGAGTCATTAAGTGTTTATCTGATATAAACACCTACATATCTATACGAGTCTCCAAGACTCATAGTTAATTGAGAATCAACCATTGGAATCCAAGATTACAATATACGACATGTACCGATCTCAACGGTTTTACATATTAACCAAGTAATGTAAACCTTGAACATGAAATGTTAAAGAAATGATATTGTTATGATACAACAAAATGTTAGTTGCGACGATTTTGCAACTGTATCATAACTAATCATTCTAAAGTCAATTATGTCCTTACCATATATAAAGAGATATTATATAATAGAAATTGTTTATTTGATTCATAATAAAATGTTTACATAAGTATCTAAATGGAAATACATAAGAAAATTGGCACTCCGAGCACTAACCCTAACAAATTCTCCCATTTGCTCTAGTGCCAATATCGATTGTATCTCATACCCATCGACTCCACATGGTTATCAAATAACTTCGGAGTAATGGCCTTGGAAAGCGGGTTTGCTACATTATCTTCACTCGGTACCTTACACGTGACAATATCCCCACGAGACACAATCTCTCAAATTATGTGGTACTTCTGTTCCATATGTTTCGACTTCTGATGCGCCCTCGGTCCATTTATTTGCACAATGGCTCCATTTTTATCATAGTATAATAGAGTCGGTTTCTCGATACTTGGGAAAACTCCCAATTTTGAGATAAAGTTCTTAACCTAAACAGCTTCTTTTACAGCTTCAGAAGCTGCAATATATTCTATCTCCATGGTGGAATCTGCTGTGGACCCCTATTTGGAATATTTCCAACAAACTACACCTCCATTAAGGGTAAACACGAATCCTGATGTAGACTTTCTATCATCAAGATCCGATTGGAAATCCGAATTCGTATACCCATTAACCTGCAGTTCATTTCCTCCATAAATCTGAAACTTATCCTTAGTACCTTTAAGATAATTTAGGATATGTTTAATGTCCATCCAAGGGTCATTTCCTGGATTGGACTGATATCTGCTGGTTACACTAACTGTGAAGCTGATATCAGGTCTAGTACATAACATGGCATACATGATGCTGCCCAAACACGAACCATAAGGCTGATTAGACATTCTAATCTTCTAATCTTCTATTTGTGGACACATCTTCTTCGAAAGATGTATGCCATGACTGAATGATATATTTTTTGTCTTACAGTTACCAAAATTTTACCGTTCTAAGATCTTATCTATGTACGTTGATCGAGGTAATAAACTTCATTTCTCTATCTCTATAGAGTTTTATGCCTAAGATATAAGAAGCTTCACCCATGTCCTTCATGGAGAAAATCTTACAGAGATAAGCTTTGACGCCTTGCATCATGCCGATATCATTACCAATGATCAGGATGTCATCAACATAGAGAACTCAAAATATCACCTTACTCCCACTGGCCTTCATATACACACAAGATTCCACTAAATTCTTGAGAAAACCGGACAATTTGATTATCTCGTCGAATCGAAGATTCCAACTTTTGGAAGCTTGTTTATTTCCATAAATGGACTTCTTAAGCTTACATATCATGCCCGAGTTTTCCCTAGATATAAAACCATCTGGCTATTCCATATAGATTTCTTCATCAAAAAATCAATTTAAAAAATTTGTTTTGACATCCATCTGCCAAATCTCGTAATCATGGTATGCGATAATAGACAATAAAATCCTTATAGACTTTAGCATCGCTACTGGTGAAAAAGTTTCATCGTAGTCGACACTAGGTTGCTGCGTGTAACCTTTAGCTACCAGTTGGGCCTAAAAGATTTCAAACTTTCTGTCAAGCCCGTGTTTCCTCTTATAAACCCATTTACAATCGATATGAACAATTCCTTCAGGAAGATGAACCAAGTCCCAAACTTCATTCAGATGCATAGAGTCTAACTTTGATTTCATGGCCTCTTACCACTTCATGGAGTCGACGTCCAACATCACTTTTCTATAAGTAAAAGGGTCAGTCTCTTCCACTCAGAGAACATCAAGACTCTTTTCTTGTATCAAATAAAAGTGTTCATGAGGTCTAGAAACCCTTTCGGACCTACAGAGTGTGGGTAATAAAGGTTCTTCATCTTCTTGAACTTCAAGTTCCTCTATTGGTTCGTTGGTCTTAGGTTGTACTTCATCAAGTTCAACCTGTCTATGATTACCTCATTCAGTCAAAAATTCTACCTCTAGAAATTTTCTGAAGCGAGCTACGAACACATTTCTATGATCGGTATCATAGAATAAATATCCTTTCGTATTTGAAGGATTTAAAACAAACCTAAACTTTTGGCCTCGAGGCAAAATTTTATTCTGCTTAGCCACCCTGACGTATGCAGGACAACCTCAAACCTTAATATAATTAAGATTATGTTTCCTACCGATTTATATCTCATACTAAATCGTAGGAACAACTTTAGAATGAATCGTATTCAAACGATGTACGATAGTAAAAAGAGCATAACCCCATAAGTAATAGGGAAAATCTGTAAAAATCAACATAGATCGGACCATATCCAATAATGTTTGATTTTTCCTCTCTGACACTCCATTATGTTGTGGAGCACCATAAGGAGTATATTGAGTGAGAATTTTGTTCTCCTTTAAATAATCAGTGAACTCTACACTCATATATTCACCGCCTCAATCCGATCAAAGGCATTAATATATTGACCAGTTTGTTTTTCTACTTCGTTTCAGAATTCTTTGAACTTTTCAAAGGTTTTCGATTTATGTTTCATCAGATAAATATAACCGTATCATGACACATCATCAGTAAAGGTAATGAAGTATGAAAAATCAGTGTGTGCAGTCTAACTAATAGGACCACATATATCAGAATGTATGTGCTCTAAAAAGTCAGTGGCTCGGTGTCTCACAGCCGAAAATGTGATGAGTGGTATTTATATCACTATTTCCCACTCATTTAACCTAATATTTTGTATTGTTTCTTGAGTTTTGTGAACGTTTTGATATGTTTTGTGTTATTTTGTAGATAAAATAAAGTTTGGAAAGCATTGGAGGCAATTTGGGGCAAAAACGGACAAAAATGCGCCGTGCCACATGTCAGCATCCTACGGTGCCGACAGTCATCATCGCCACGTGTCGCCACGTCGTCGCCAACTCACCGCCACGTCAGCATCAATTATTGGATATCCTATCCTTATCTGACACGTGGCGGATAAGAATTTTAGCGACCAATCAGAAGCTGCCACGTGTCACAATAATTGAAGCCCAACCACTCTGCCACGTGTCACCTTATCATCTTATCCAGAATCTTCAAACCAGCGAACCAAAGCGTGCCACGTCGACAAATCCAGCGTCGCGACGCTGAGGTCCTGGCGTCGCGACGCTGGATCCTACCGAGGCCTATAAATTGAGCTCGAGATTTCAGAACTCATTGCACCTTCCTCTCTCTTCAATTCCTTCTAAAGAGAGAGTTTCTCTCTCTAGATTCTTTAGTTTTTAGTTTTTTTTATTTTTTAGTTTTTAGTTTTGTAAATAATTTTAATTACATTTTGTAATAATAGTAATTTAATTTTTACTTTTTACTTTTTACAGTTTTTACTATTTACCATGAGGAGGTAACTTCTCTAGCTATGGTGAAAGGTAATTCTTTTACTGTTACTATTTAGATAAATCTCCCTTAAAAATAATATATTCACTATTTAAAATATTGACTTAAAAAGGATACCGCCAGATTGGTCGGTTGGTAATTCATTTTAATCTGGTTTAAACCTGACTAATAAAGGATACCGCCAGATTGGTCGGTTGGCAATTTAATTTTGGTTCCGCCTTTATGGCTGGTTGGACTTAATTTGACTTAATCAGGATACCGCCTATATGGTCGGTTGGTATTATTATCACAAGTTTATATATTATTTTGTGGGAGATATCTAAATTAGTAGTAGTAAAAGTAATTCCTTTTACCTTAGCATTTTATTTTATTTTACTTTTAAGTTTTACTTTATGTCTTTTACTTTTCAGTATTTTTACTTTATGTCTTTTACTTTTAAGTTGTTACTAGCCCTAGTTATGTGTTAGTTATCTGGGGTTGTGATGAATTCTAATATCACCGGTTTATAAGGGGTTATTTTATAGTTTGGGTAATTTAAAGGTTTACTTATTAAGTCTTAAGCTTAATGCTTCTTGTTGTCTGATCACCAATAAGATTGATGTGGTAAATCTAAAATGAACTAGACATAGGGATTTTAGGTTTCAGCCTTAGACTTAATAGCCCACGATCTTCCTTGAGGATAGATAACCCTTTAATAGATTTCCTTACAGGATAGGAATATACCTGTCGGGCGGGGGTAGCCATAATTGGAACTTAAACTTAATGAATCCAGATAATTTGGTTGACATAGACATATGGTTCAATTGGGTTAAACTGGGTATTTGCGTCTGACCATCGACAGAGGCTTTTGCATAATTTAGTGTTCCAGGTTAGTAAACTGATTTATTACACAAACATAAAATAACCACTTCATCTTTTAAATGATATTAGAATGATTCACGACCCTAGATCTTTGTGTCCTTTGTTATTTTCCTTAGTATTTTCTTTTGTCTTTTTATTTATTTATTTATTTTGTAAAACCACATTCAACCAATCAAACAATCATTCTCTTCTCCATTTAATTAGATATTTGTAAATAAATAGATTCAATAATTAATAACAACAGTAGGAATTAAGTCCTCGTGGGATCGATATTTTTACACTACTTGAACGATACGTGCGCTTGCGTTATACGTGTGTGTTTACGCCGGTCATGTTTTTGGCGCCGTTGCCGGGGACTTATATTTCTTGAGTTGTTAATTTTGAAGCTATCTAATTTACTTGTATCTAATTTTCTTTATCTTTATCTGTAATTTTTATTTCTTTATTGTATTTTCAGGTGATTGAAAAATGGAACACTACTGGGAGATTGAAAGATTACGAGCTTTACAAGAAGATACACCCCACATCTGGGAGCAACAATCTGGTTTTCTGAGGCCTGTTGTCCAGCCCAATAATTATCACTGGATGTCAGAACCAAGCAATACCACATTTGCTCAACAAAACGAAATGGGAAAATGTGTAATTTGTGATGGTAACCACCTGAGCGATCAATGTATATACCTTTCAGGGTGGCAGAGTTATCAAGATCCTTCATGGTATGATGAGCCATCACATTTCACAGAACCACATTTTCCATCTTATCCACCATCCACCTACTATCCTCAACAAAAACCAGAACCATCAGAGGAAGAACAATTGATTGATATGCTCAAAATTTTTTCCAAGAAACGAGACAAAAAGTTGGATGCAATGCTTGAAACAAGCCTGAAGCAACTTGAAAGTATTCAGAGACAATCAGAATTCATTCAGAGGATGACAGATCAAATGAGACAATTCACAGAAAACCGGGACTACATACCTCAAGAACCAGTTTCAGATGACATTGATGAAGCCTTCAAGTACCAATCATTTCACAATGACACTTCAACAGAGGAAGAGGCTGAGCAGTATCAACAACCAGAGGTATCAGTTCAGGAGTCCAACCAGCAAAGTCTCTATTTGACTTTTATTATTCAGATTCTGATGAGGATGAAGCTGATCTATTTGTACCAACTGCACCAACAACGGAGGATCAAATATTCAATCCTCAAAATGAAGATCTTGGAGCATGCTTTACCATGATGTTTGAAGAAGATTTATCTGAACCATCCATTCCAGTCATATTAGAGGATGAAGACCTAATGTCAGAAACATCTTTACATCCTCTGGTTGACAATTTTGAAGCATGTATTTCACAAATGACAGATGAAGAGCTGAATACAAAAATTTTAAAATTCATCTGTGAAGAAAAGGTGGAGAAAGAAGCAAAGCAAATGGAGGAGCAAATGTCTGACCTTAATAAAGATCCAGAGCATTCAGGAGAAACATCACTGTTTTGGGGAGTACAAATCAAAGATATCACCCAGAAGCTTGACAGAATGGAACTTCCATTCCAAGTCAAGCACCATATAAGACCTCCTGATTTTCTTTCTTTCTTTGCAGGAACCCCTGGAACAACAACGAGCAAAAAGGTGGCACGAGCACTGAATGGGACAAAACTCTTTTTGCCACCTTACCGTTGGAAGAGACCCTTCAAAAGCAACGCTCACGGGATTGTTTTTGATCGGACATCTAAAACGACATTGAAACCTCCTTAACAGATGAATTTCAGTCACGTCTGGCTGAAGACGAAAAATTTAGCGCTAGCAGGGAGGCAACCCATGCAATTTTTTGTAATTTTTATATTTTGTGTATACATGTTGTAGACTTTTTAATTTTGTGTGTTATTTTTGTAGGGAAAAGCACAAACGGAGCATTTTTAGACAGAAGGAATGGTGTTTGGCAAAAAAATGAAAGCTAATTCATTAGCGATGGCTGAATAATGAATGGATTCTTGAAAGGCATCCTAATGAATTTATATACCAAACGAGTAGCGTATTGCGTACACAATTCTGTTGTCTTAATTATTGCTTTGATTCGCTTTTCTATTGTAATTATCTTTATTTTCGCCGACAAGATTTATACTTTTTGACATTTCAGGATTTATTTTAATGTTCATCTAATAATTGTCATTTGGCAGATACTAGTGCAATTATTACTCACCCATTTCCAGGTCTATAAATTCAGCTATGCATTTTCTCTTCAATCCATTCAGAGATACAAATCTAAATAAGAGAGAGAAAATAGAAGCAACTTCACAGCAGCGAATCAAGCGAATTTGTGTTTTTTGTGGATCCAATTCTGGTAATAAACCAGAATTCATCGAGGCTGCGAAGGAATTAGGGCGAGTCATAGCGGAGCGAAATATGCACCTGGTATATGGCGGTGGCAATCTTGGATTGATGGGAAGTATTTCAAAAGCTGTTCAGGATGGTGGCGGTCATGTTTTGGGAATCATTCCAAAACCTTTGGGGGACGAACACTTAATCGGACAAACAAATGGAGATGAACGCATCGTTTCTGGAATGCCCGAACAAATTCATGAAATGATCAATACGGCAGATGCGTTTATTGCGTTACCAGGAGGACTTGGGACGTTTGAGGAAATGTTTACTGTAGCATCATGGGCACACTTAAATATTCATCGGAAGCCCATTGGGTTACTTAACATTGAGCATTTCTTCGATTTTTTGTTTGTATTTCTTGCAGAAGCCAAAAGACATGAGTTCGTCACCAAATCAGTGCATGATATCTTCTTGACTGCGACAAAGGCTGAAGAATTAATTGACCAAATCATAGCCTTTGAACCAAAACTGGACCCCATTCTCTCCAAGTTGGACTGGACAGACAACGATCGTGGTAAGAAGCGTAAACTGGACATAGATCTTAATCGGTAGTTCGGTTAACCATGTACGATCTTCTAAACTCTTATATTACTGTTTAAGACATTGGGGACAATGTCTAATTTAGGTTTGGGGGAGGTAATTAGTTGATTAGTATCTTGTTTTTAGTTTGTGTGTTTCTTTTATTTTTAGTCCTAAATTTTTCGAAAAATACAAAAAAAATTGAAAAATTTTCAAAAATTACAAAAATATTTTCTGTTTTTGTTTTTTTTTTAATTTGATTAGTTTGGTGAAATTGGTTAGAAACATTTTTCAAACCATTTTCGAAACAAGTTAATTTTTGTTTATTTCCTTTTAAATCATCTAATTTGTGAATTCTCCATAAAACTGACTAAAATGGATCTTCTTATGCTCAGTTAGCAAATATTATCAACATATATAGTAACATACGGACATGAGCTAAATTGAAAAGTTTGTAATATTCAGTGCTCTAGTTTAATTGGAGGAAACATCTCAAAAAGCAATGGCGTAAAAAAAAAAAAAAATCTGAGATCCGAGTTATTAAGTCTGTAAGGGTGTTTTAACACCTAGTGCCCTAAAACCAACTGGTTTGGGAGTCACTGACCCAAAGCTCGTTACATGGATCAAAGATGCTGCAAAAATATATATATCTGAAATCTGAGTAATTAAGTCCGTAGGGGTGTCTTAACACCTGGTGCCCTAAAGCCAACTGGTTTGGGAGTCACCGACCCAACACTCGTTACATAGATGGAAGATATTGTATATAAATAAAAAATAGAAAAGTGAAAAATCAAAGAAAAAATCTGAAAATCTGAAAAATTATTCCATTGCTGCAAAAAGGTGTGAAATCTGATAGAACTTTAGGACAAAAATATTACTCTCTTATCAACTGCACTTATGACTGTTGTGGGCAAAAATGAGTTGATTAATATTTTGTTAGCTGTGTATATGGAGAATGGTAAAAATAATTGGAGAATTTACTTATTCGGTAATTTAGAATAAAACAAAACAACTAGTAACTTGGAGTAGAAGTTTCACCTGATTAGTCACTAACATCTTTATTCTTTTTTCAATTGTCTTTTTGCTTTTGTGTGCATTAGTTTTAACTAACTTTTTACTTTTGTAAAATGTTTGTGGGTATCATTGCTGTAAGCCCTCACGAGACTACAACTCGTCCACTAGGGACACCTAGGGGTTTAAAGGCTTGTTGCATATGCTAAATGCAATCGTGATCCCTACGAAAGTGGCTTAGTTAATTAATTTATGTTATTTTACTCTATGTTTTGCTCGAGGACTAGCAAAATGTTAGGTTTGGGGGTGTGATGAGTGGTATTTATATCACTATTTCCCACTCATTTAACCTAATATTTTGTATTGTTTCTTGAGTTTTGTGAACGTTTTGATATGTTTTGTGTTATTTTGTAGATAAAATAAAGTTTGGAAAGCATTGGAGGCAATTTGGGGCAAAAACGGACAAAAATGCGTCAACAGGGATATTTTGTTCTCTTGCGCGTCGCGACGCCCAGACTTCTGCGTCGCGACGTCTAAAATACGCCGAACAGTGCTAACGTGCGCCGGGTCCACAAATCAGAATCTGAGAAAAGTTTGACTTTGCTAAAATACGCCGTGCCACGTGTCACCATCACAGTCGATCTGCTAACATGCGACGTGCCACGTGTCAGCATCCTACGGTGCCGACAGTCATCATCGCCACGTGTCGCCACGTCGTCGCCAACTCACCGCCACGTCAGCATCAATTATTGGATATCCTATCCTTATCTGACAAGTGGCAGATAAGAATCTTAGCGACCAATCAGAAGCCGCCACGTGTCACAATAATTGAAGCCCAACCACTCTGGCACGTGTCACCTTAGCATCTTATCCAGAATCTTCAAACCAGCGAACCAGAGCGTGCCACGTCGACAAATCCAGCGTCACGACGCTGAGGTCCTGGCGTCGCGACGCTGGATCCTACCGAGGCCTATAAATTGAGCTCGAGATTTCAGAACTCATTGCACCTTCCTCTCTCTTCAATTCCTTCTAAAGAGAGAGTTTCTCTCTCTAGATTCTTTAGTTTTTAGTTTTTTTATTTTTTAGTTTTTAGTTTTGTAAATAATTTTAATTACATTTTGTAATAATAGTAATTTAATTTTTAATTTTTACTTTTTACAGTTTTTTATTTACCATGAGGAGGTAACTTCTCTAGCTATGGTGAAAGGTAATTCTTTTACTGTTACTATTTAGATAAATCTCCCTTAAAAATAATATATTCACTATTTAAAATATTGACTTAAAAAGGATACCGCCAGATTGGTCGGTTGGTAATTCATTTTAATCTGGTTTAAACCTGACTAATAAAGGATACCGCCAGATTGGTCGGTTGGCAATTTAATTTTGGTTCCGCCTTTATGGCTGGTTGGACTTAATTTGACTTAATCAGGATACCGCCTATATGGTCGGTTGGTATTATTATCACAAGTTTATATATTATTTTATGGGAGATATCTAAATTAGTAGTAGTAAAAGTAATTCCTTTTACCTTAGCATTTTATTTTATTTTACTTTTAAGTTTTACTTTATGTCTTTTACTTTTCAGTATTTTTACTTTATGTCTTTTACTTTTAAGTTGTTACTAGCCCTAGTTATGTGTTAGTTATCTGGGGTTGTGATGAATTCTAATATCACCGGTTTATAAGGGGTTATTTTATAGTTTGGGTAATTTAAAGGTTTACTTATTAAGTCTTAAGCTTAATGCTTCTTGTTGTCTGATCACCAATAAGATTGATGTGGTAAATCTAAAATGAACTAGACATAGAGATTTTAGGTTTCAGCCTTAGACTTAATAGCCCACGATCTTCCTTGAGGATAGATAACCCTTTAATAGATTTCCTTACAGGATAGGAATATACCTGTCGGGCGGGGGTAGCCATAATTGGAACTTAACTTAATGAATCCAGATAATTTGGTTGACATAGACATATGGTTCAATTGGGTTAAACTGGGTATTTGCGTCTGACCATCGACATAGGCTTTTGCATAATTTAGTGTTCCAGGTTAGTAAACTGATTTATTACACAAACATAAAATAACCACTTCATCTTTTAAATGATATTAGAATGATTCACGACCCTAGATCTTTGTGTCCTTTGTTATTTTCCTTAGTATTTTCTTTTGTCTTTTTATTTATTTATTTATTTTGTAAAACCACATTCAACCAATCAAACAATCATCTCTTCTCCATTTAATTAGATATTTGTAAATAAATAGATTCAATAATTAATAACAACAGTAGGAATTAAGTCCTCGTGGGATAGATATTTTTATACTACTTGAACGATATGTGCGCTTGCGTTATACGTGTGTGTTTACGCCGGTCAAAATGTGGCTTTGGTCATTTTACCCCTAATACAAGATTCACGAGTTAGATAAGGATCAATAGTGAGATTCAGAATCTAACTATTCCTAAACAATTGGGTTAGGTATTTCACGCCTACATGACCTACCTCATATGCCAAAGTTAAGTATTATTTATATCAGGTAATTTATGTTTATTAATTCAAGTATTCAAGATATCTCGAGAAGTGTGCAAAATATAATGACCATGCTCATTTGGACAAACATGGATCTGAATATTATTTCTATAATATAAAAAATGAACGATTATAATATTTACTTGATATCCTTTTGTATCTAATACAAAATGTGATATATTATTTGCTACACATCCCAGTACAATATAGCAGTCATGCAGCAAAAGTCTCCCACTGGGTAAGGGAATCTCACATAAGCCCATTGCAATCGCATCCAGAGAGTCACCACTCCCGTACCGCAACTGCATCTCTCCAGATTTCAGCTATCTACTTTCCTTCAGCACCTTCAACGAATTGCAAATGTGAACAGGACAAGCAAAATCTAAAATCCAACTAGATGTGATAGCTTCACAAGCTAATGAGATATCAATAACAGGAAAAATAAAAGTATCTGATGTCGATGCTCTTTTCTTCCTGATCTGGGAAAGATAGTAAGGACAATTCCTCTTCCAGTGCCCGAACTTCTAGCAGTGATGGCATTTATCTTCATAAACTCTCTTGGGCTTTTCTGCCTTATCATGCAGAGGAACATTAAAATTTTTCTTCTTATTTCCATTGGTTTTCTTGCCCTTTGACTTGGAGTGGGAAGAAGTGAAAAATACAGTGGATTTCAGAAGTTGAGTCGACACTCCATTCTTCAAATCCTCATCCACTATGAGAAGCATCCTATATAACTCACGGTAAGTACAGTGAATCTCGTTCATGTTGAAGTACATAAAAAAAACGGTGATACGATTCTGGGAGCGAACCAAGAATGACACTCCGTCCCAGAGTATCATTGAGAGGGAAATCATTGCGCCTCAATTGCTCGATCAGATCGATCAAATGAAGCACATGTGTGCTAACATCATTTCCCTCTTCAAGTTTAGAATGGAACAGTTCCATTGCTACTCTGTGAACCAAGACATTTTCTTGGTTCATGAACGATTTATGGAGTTATGTCATCATGTTATAAGCATCATGCATCTCAAAATATTGTCTCTTCAATTGAGAAGCCAGAAAACTGAGAATATATGATTTAACCCTTAAAATATCATCTTTCCATTTCTGGAAAGTCTCAATCTTTTCTGGTGATGCATCTTTAGATATAGCACGAGGTAATGGATCCTCCAATACATATCTCAGCTTCTCGCATCCGAGGATGATCCTCAAATCCATATCTCAATCTGCAAAATTCTTAGCGCCCTTGAGCTTATTCGTATCAAGCATACGAGCAAATGGGTTGTTCGAATAAGCCGCCATCGCAAATCTATCACATAGATAGCGAATAAACTGTCAGCAGACAAAACAATTTCATATAATATCATAAGCACTAAAAAAATCATGGATTTTTAATCTAAAAATGACACTCCGACTATTTCAGGCAAAACTATAATCCCCAAACAGAATACATAACAAGCAATAATCAAATTAAATAAAATAGTGAAAAGTGGACCCCATTAAAATATATTTCAGCTCGTAGTTTTGGCATGTTCTCGCTTACGTATATTCATTAGGTAGACAACTCAATGTCAATCACTCACCAGTGACTCCTAGGTTTCGGTCTTGATCGTTTCGTCGTTGTGACAGCTTTGACACGTTTACAATGAGGCATATCAAGGTTAAACTTGTTAATGATAAATTCAAGATACTTGCGTAACCCTGATAGCTTTGGCACGTTCAGGATTCCGCTTTCGCTTGAATTTACCAAAAATCAAAAATATATATGGTATAGAAAAATTCCTACAGGCTATATCTTCACAGCTTTGGCACTTTCTCGGTTACAGTCGTAGAAAATTTATCCATAAGCCGTACTGACAAGACGGACCAAGAAAGATGCATCAAATACATGTTAATTATTAAACCGTATTGAAGATGCTATTAACTTTATTTAATCAAATTAAAAAACCACATGCATGTATAAATTAAATATTAGATTAAACATGAAATTTAAAGGATAATCATATCTCATGTGTTCAGAATCAGACTAACTCTGATACAATTTTGTAGGGGATTTTAGGGATAACGCAGCGGAACTCGAAAAAATAAATTTTCCAGATTTCAATAATTTTTCTCGGACAATTAGAATAAACTTATTTATTCTAATTACTCAATACTTAAAAACTGAAATTTTTTTTTTACCTAAAATTAGATTATCTCATATTTTTCGTGAGACCCCAATAGTTTGTATTTTGATCATTTTAGTCCTAATTTATCAAATAAAAATTTAAGTGATTTCAAATCACTACCAAAATGACTTCTACATATCATATACATCAAAATAATACTCACAACACAAAATCAGAAAAAATTCGAAATTGCCGAATACATCACCAAATTTCAACTTTTTTCATTTTGGTCCAAATTTGTTCAAACAAAGTTTGGATGAATTCCAATCAACACGAAATGATTTTAAAATCTTATATACCTCATTATACAACACATATATGATAATCCCCAATTTTGGTGGGGGTATAAACCCTAATTTCTCAAATTAATCCCATTAATAAAATTAACCAAAATTAACCAAATCCAACACTTTAATCTAATCTCTACTATACCAAACAAGTATCACAACTTTGAAACAACTCAAGAACAATGCTAGGTCATCAATGAGTGGCCTAATAACTCTAGAATGACAACAAGATCATCAGATGATCAAAAGTATGCTTATACACCTTTAATAAGCTAAGAACAAACATAAGATAGTAGAAAAACTTAAGAACTTCACATGTTGTAGCCAAGAACAAAAGGAACAAGTTTCCTTCTAATAAAAAGTTGGAAATACTTACAAAAATCCAAGCTTACTTTAATTTATTCTTGGTTTCTTTTCTTTTTCTCTCAAGTCTCGTTTGTTTTAGGTTTTTGGTGGCTTGAACAAGTAAGGCAAATGAAAAAATAAAACCTTTATATAATGCTAGGGTTTGGTTGAATTTGGTGGAAAAATAAAACAAAATATTTTTTTAGTTTTCAAACAAATATCAAAGAAGTCAAAAAGTATTCGATAACCTTTTCATTTAATTGTAAAGTCAAACTTATACACAAATTAATCATTTCCAAACTTTATCATACTGGTAGATATTTATATTTTAATTACTTTAATCATTTAACAAATAAATAATTAAATAATTAATCAAATATAAATATCTCAAATATATGTATTATATTTACTTTAAATATTCCAAATACATATATTAATGATATATGTCAAATATCACAATTTGACATTTAATTAATGTGTATTGAATAAAATCATACATTAAATACAAATACACATTAATTAGGAAATGACCAAAAGATCCATATTAATGTATCTTTCATTTAATCGTTAAACGATTTATAAATAATCAATATTATTCATATAAATTGCCCTAGTGCTCTACGAGTATATTCCATTAGTTAGACTTTGTAGGTTCAGATATATCCGTCACGAAATCCAATTTCGTGTGCATAAACTACCCATCGATAAATTATTGCGAACATGGATAAACTCAATGAACCATATAGGTTAAGGTCATTGCATACGTATAATCCCTCTGTCACAGGTATGCAGATTATTTCATAGATATATATATAAATGTCAAATCTTTATAGATATAAACATGTCGACAATTCTATTAGCAATCGCTTAATAACACTTAGAACTCACTTCTACAGTGTACCACGAGCCCATGGATTTAACAGATTGCTAATTCCATATTGAATACCTATGCTCTGTACACAGAGCTGATAGATTTTATCTTAACACACAATATATCATGAGGATCAGTATACACCTAATGAATAGGCAGAGGTCTGACCTTAATAGTTCGGTGATGTGACTGCCATCAAAGTGTGGAAGATATCTCATATATCCACAGTGGTGTCTCAAGTCAAAGAATCACTATGCTACTCAATCTGAGAAGATGCTTATTGAAGTTGGTGTAGTATCCATAAAGAATCTTCGATGAGTTGTTCAGTATTTACTCGATATAAACACCTACATGTCTATACGAGTCTCCAAGACTAATGGTTCATTCCAATATACGACATGTACCGGTCTCAACAGGTGTACTTACTGACCAAGTAATGTAAATCTTGACCAACAACTGTTAAAGAAATGATATTGTTATGATACAACTCATGTCAGTTGTGACGCTTTTACAACAGTATCATAACTAATCATTCTAATGTCAATTACGTCTTTACCATATATAAAGATATGTTATATAATAGAAACTGTTTATTTTATTCATAATAAAATATTTACACAAGTATTTATATGGAAATAAATAAGAAAATTGGCATTCCGAGCACCGACCCTAACAACACACACATGCACAAATATCACGTGACACAAACTCATCACACGATCTTACATACAGATACACATACATGTCAAACATTGCTTATCAATTGTATCATCGTCCACACACGTATATACATCAAACATATGAATATACTTGTTATTTCAAATTTATAATACCATAGCTTATTACTGTCCTCATATCATTTGCCTATCGATCAAACATACACTGTTTTTGAAAATTCTTTGTGAAAATTGATAAAATATCTTACAAATTATACACTTTCATTCATATTTGTATCTTATCAACCACATACTTTGAATAAACTTATTCCAACTGAACCTTTATAAAACTAAATCGTATGTATTAGTCATTAATAAACTTATTCCAATAACACACATCTACACGTACAAATACAAATTTAGAAATCATGACAAATTTTTTTATCTACCAATCTTACATACTCAAATTATCCATAGCTAATCATCATATACCAATAAAAATACGTGTACCAATACTTATACATATACTTGTTCATTTACATATACATATACGTACCATTACACATTCATACACTTACATACATAAACACATGCATAAATACATTGAGCTCGTCAATTACTTCACTTTATAGCATAGCAATAACCAAAAATCCATACCTGTGGTGGTCAGTTACTTAACTATACATAGACTCACACTTCTTTCTCAAAACCATCTCTTATCTATTCTCGTCTTAACCTAAATACTTCAATCATTTATATATGTATATATATATATATATGTGAATATAAATCAACATTCAAGTACTCATCGCATGGGTTACTTACTTGGCTTCATGAGCACTCCAGGCCCTAGTCACGTCTGTCAAAATAAATGACGAAACAATGTTAGAATCGTAACTTATGAAATTCTCGACATAACTTTAACAACATTCCGAATCTTCCCGTGATAAAAAAATCAAGTCTGATTTCTATGTTTTCAGTTTCAATAATCTTAAAATATCATTACAAATTATTCTAAGCCATTAGTTCACTTAAATTCTCGATTTACGCATTTTTATAAAATCTTCCGAAAAATTTCCTCAAATGCTACTGAGGGGTCCCGAACCCTCCGAACCTTTATGGATTTATCCAAAAATTATTTTATTATAATATATAACACATATCTTTCATTACGATTAAAAACACATTAATACACGGAAAATCCATTTTACTGAAAACTTACATAATCTATCGGATCGATCCAAATCATTCTATTTTCACTCGGATTCTACCAATTGCACACATTCAATATATTCATGCTCAAACATTTCAATTTATATCATTACGCTAGTCTACAAAGTTACTGGAAACATTCGAACATTTAACGGGAAACTTAAAATTTACTAGTTTTTATTAGAGGTCTTATCGAGTTTCAAGGCCATATACGGACTCCAAATGATCCCTCAAATGCGTTGGAATCGACGGAATTCCGATCAGAGTTACTGTTCACCGTGGATCACTATTCATCAAATTTTTCTCCTTCGTTTCACTGCGACCTAAGGGATACCGCCAGCCACCACAAGGTAGAGGGGTGGCCGGCACACCCCCATTGTATATCTCATTTTGATTAATAAGAGGTTGTTTCTCTAGTATCCTTGTCCCGATGTATATCTCATTCTGATTAATCATAATTTCTTTAAATGTGATTGGCCATTTTTCCTTATTAATTTCTTAGATATCATGCCACCCAAGGGGTAACTTCTCTATGCTGAGGTAATAAGGTAATACTTTTACTTTTGCTATTTAGATTAATCTAACTTAAAATATAATATATAAACTATTTAAAATCTGAGTTAATAAAGGATACCGCCATTCTGGACGGTTGGTTATTCAATTTAAAATGGTTAATCTTGACTTAATGAGGATACCGCCATACTGGACGGTTGGTTTAAGTTTATATTTCTGTTCCGCCTTATGGCTGGTATATTTGAATTTGACTTAATCAGGATACCGCCATTCTGGACTGTTGGTTTAAAGTATCACAAGATTATATATTATTTTATTGGGAGATATCTAATTAGTAAATAGTAGAATTTAATTCCTTTTACCTTAGCATTTCATTTCATTTCTTTGCAAATTATTATTCTACAATTACTTTTCAGCAATTTCACTTTATGTCTTTTAAGTTTTTATCAGTTTTAGTTATGTGTTATAACTAAGTTAAATATCTAGGGTTGTGATAAAATCTAATATCACCAGTTTATAAAGGGTTAGATTATAGTTTGGGTAATTTAAAGAGTTATTTGTTGAGTCATAATCTTAAAGCCTTTTTATTAACTGGCCATTAATAAAATTGATTAGTTAAACTTAAAATGAACTAGACATAGGGACTTTAAGTTTAAAGACCTTATGCTCAACAACCCACGATCTTCTTTAAGGATAGATAAACCTTTAATAGATTTCCTTACAGGATAGGAATATACCTGTTGGGCGGGGGTAATCATAATTGGAATTCAAACTTAATGAATCTAGGTAATTTGGTTGACATAGACATATGATTCAATTAAATTAAACTAGGTATTTGTAAATGACCATCAGAAGAGGCTTTTACATAATTTAATATTCCAAATTAATAAATCAATATTACCCAACTATGATTTAACTACTTCATCTTTTAATTAATATTGGAAGAATTCACAACCCTAGATAGTTTTAATTCACTACTTGAACGATACTTGCGCTTGCGTTATACATGTGTGTTTACGTCGGTCACTATTCCGTTATTCAAACTATATAGTACCCTTATTACGACTTATAGTCATTTTTGTCGGTTTGGAAACTTGCAATGGTGAACCCAGTCACTTCAAGTTCTCCTTCTCCATAGCTTAAGAAAGCATTCTTAGTTCATCTAAGATACTTAAGGATGTTATTAACATAAATCCAGTGACTATCACTTGGATTGGTTTGATTGTAACTCTATATGCTCAAAGCATATGAGACACCAGGTCGCGTACATATATTTCAATGTACGAGTTCTCGGAGAGTGCCAACAACTTTTATATCTATCCCAATAGATCATTTTTCCTAGAATAAAGGTTGTCTCTCCCAAGTAGTCTACGAAGAATTTTCATGAAAGCCAAGCTTTCACCGATTGTATTATGGGAATGTCATTTCCAAGAAATGATATGTCATCATTATATAAGACAATCATTGTCAGTGCGCTCCCACTAACCTTCTTATATACACAAGAATCATTTTCGTTTTGAATTAAATCATATACCATTATGATCTTATTAAAACGTTAGTTTCAGGAACGTAATGATTGCTTCAATCCATAAATGGATCGATTTAACTTGCAAACCTAGTTTGCATGTTTTGGTACGACAAAACCATTTGGATGTTTTAAACATCCTCCAAAAGGTTTCCGTTTAAGGAAAGTGGTTTTGATGTTCAGCTGTCATATTTCATAAATGAAACATACAGCATTAGCAAGCATTATCCAAATGGATTTAATCATGGCAACGGATAAAAAGTTTCGTCATAATCGACACTATGTTGATGACGATACCTTTTCTCCATAAGCCTAGCTTTGTACGTTTGTATGTTACCATCCATGTTTGTCTTTCTTGAAGACTCATTTAGTACCAATAGGCACAATACCTTCCGGTAAAACAACCAGTGTCCAAACTTTGTTGGTATACACGGAATCCATTTCAGACATCATGGCACTTTGCCATAATAGGGAGTCGATACCTTGTATCACTTCCTCATACGTAGCCGGTTCGTGTTCCTCAATAAGATTGACATCTTTACGAGGTGAGATCAGAAACCAATACCTCCTAGGTTATTTTCTGACTCTCTCTGACTTGCGTGGTTCTTGTGTATTTGAAGATTGTGGTACAGTTTCATCATTGATGAACTATTTGTGTTCCATAAGGACTCGGTGTCTGGAACAGTATTACTCTTATTTTCATCGAGTTTTACTTTCCTCACTTACCACTGCATATAGGTATTCCTCTTAGGAAAACCGCATGGAGAGCAACAATTATATTGTTCTCTTGTGAGTTGTATAATTACTATACTTTGGTTTCCATAGGACAACCTACAAATAGACACTTATCCGATTTTGGGTTCTAGTTTGGTATCATCCAAACATATGCCCAACATTCCCAAATCTTCAGGAATAAGAAAATCATGTTTCTTTCATGTTCATATCTAATATGAAGTATGTATAACAGATTTTCATGGAACCTTATTGGAAATAAGTTTTGCACTGTTTAATGCTTATCCCTAGAAGGAAATTGGTAGCTCAGAGCTACTCATCATTAACCTAACTATGTCCAACAAAGTTCGGTTTTTCTGTTCGGACACACCGTCAAATTGAGGTGTTCAGGGAGGAGTGTACTATGAAAGAAGACCATACTCTTTAAAATAGTGGAGAAACTTATTACTTAAGTATTTTCATCACGGTCCAATCGTGATGTTTTAATACTCTTGCCGGTCTGTTTTATACTTCGTGTCGAAACTCTTTGAATTTATCAAAAGTTTCCGATTTATGTTTCACAAGAAACACATAACCATAACGCGATGCCACATCCGTAAAGGTTGCGAAGTATTCATATCCACCTCTAGCCTAGCTAGATATGGGCCCACTTACGTCATAATGAACGAGGGCTAACAGATCGGTGGCACTTGCACTTTTACCAAGTAAAAGGTGTCTTAGGCACTTTGCCTAATAAACTAGATTCGTAGACATCATTTGATTAGAATCAAATCTGTCCTAGTACCCACTCTTCAAAAGTGTGGATATACGAGTCTTGTTAATGTGTCCCAGACAACAATGCCACAAATAAGTCTCATCTGATTAATTCAGTTTGAGCTATTTGTTTGTCATGCTATATGTATGAGATTAATTTATATTCTAAATATAAATACTGTTATTAACATCTAATGTGTTTATCTCGATATCATCTTTATAAAATAAAATACTTAGTGCTCTAGAATATAAAGGTATTCCCGCAACGAGTTATACTAGATATAGAGATAATGTTTCTAGTCAAACTAGGTACATTATAATAGTTTCCTAATTTAAGTACATGCCCCAAGGACAGTTCCAAAACTTAGGTTTCTACGGTTAAAACAGCGACTCTCATCCCATTTCTGACTCGTAGGTCGATCTCAACTGAAGTCAGTATCCTGCTCATCAGCAGATTCTGCACATCAGTACATATTTATGTACCACATCTAGTATCAAAAATCCAATTTTGAAACTAGTAGTGAACATGTTTATGACAAACATACTTGAAGCCGGAACCTTGCCCCACCTTCACTTCCTTAATGTCTGCCTTGTCCATACGGCAATCACGTTTCAGTGACCCCGTTTGGCACATTTTAGGTAGACATTTTGGGATATGTCATTTGTCTAACTAGAAGACTGTGACGATTTTTCCTTTGCCCATTTTAGAAGTTCTGGCTCCGCCTCCTAGAGCATAGCCATTAACTCTCAAAGTGTTTTCTCTTGGTTCATAATGAACCCGCCCCAGCTTTCGAGTAGAGACTACAAGATCAAATCTTGGATAGTCTCGACCACGTAGGTAATGCCCAGCTAACCTAGCTGATCGATGTCAGCAATCATCTGCGACACCTAGTGCTCGACAGATGTACCCTCTGACATACGTGAGCGAAAAAGCTTCTTTTGCAATTCGTACTTCTAAGATCTAAGAATAGATCTATGAAGATCCTTCAATTTCAACATCATGGTTTAAGGATCTAATCCTTAATTCTGACGAAGAAATTAAGGAGTTATTGCGGTAAGCATAACGGATTGAGCACTAAAGTTTTCATCACCATGAGTCTTCCAAAGCACATGCTCTACTATTTTCTCAACTCCGGGCTCAGGCCCGAGATGTTTCTCTATCAAAGAGAATAACTTCTCATTTACCAGGACTATCATAAAGTTTTATTCCTAATCTGAAAATTGGAGCCGTTTAAAGATATTTTCTCCCATGATTATGTTCTAAACGCTAATCTTTCTGTTATCTTTATTCGAATAGTCTAACTATCCAATCAACGATTTCGGGTACAATAGAATATAATGATTACTATAGTCTAACTATATAATCAACTACTATTTGATTGGTTAAATTCAAATATATTTGATTACTATAATCCAATTATATAATCAACTATAAATGAAATAGTTTGAATACAGTCCAACTGTTTAATTAAAACAACAATTGAATATTAGTCCAACTAATATATATAAAAACTTTTAATGACGAAAAATTGAAATGAGCGTGTATTGGCAAGTATCTAAATGAAATTGCAAATTTAATACTTTGGAAAGCTTCGTAATCGATGTCGATGGACAAGAAGTTATCTTGACTTTGGCCAAAAAATCACAACTTGGACAAGACATACGATATGGAACAAAGCATTCATGATTCAAACACATCCGCGATGGAAAAAGGTCTTGAATTTGGCCAACAAACCAGTGCCAATCTTGGATCTTGAGAGAGAATCACTCAATGGAAGGAAAACATTTAATATTTGTTGAGGGTTTTTCGTGTAATTGGCAACCAATTAATTATCTTTGATTAGGTCTCATCATACACCCTTAAGCTTGCATTCTAAAAGCATAATAAGGCGCGATAAATAAATTAATAATGTTATGCGGATGGATATATAATACAATTTGTTCCTAGAACAAATCTCTCCTTTTCCACTCTCCTGCTAGCACTATTCTTACTTCTACCCTATTAGATAACACTTCTAAAGAAACCTCATTTACATTGAGGGGAATATGTGACAAGAGAATTACAAATAATCGAGAGATAAAGGCTGGACACGCAAGTCCAATTTAATAAATTCTAAATTTATTACAACAATTTCCAAAATTGCCCACCCATCTAATATCCATTCGATATACATTATACATAACATCACATCCATGTATTCACACAAAGCATGTATCAATCAATCATAATCCAATTAATTAATCTTTAATTAATGACCATCCAATGTTCAAACAACGATTTGATTTGCGCGAGTCCAACTCGTTTAAGAATAAGTACTCAAAGTACGAATTCTTGAATTATATCAAACTACAATATTAAATCCAATTTAATTTGTATTTAATACTAATTCTTTATTTAATTCCAAATTAAATACTTACACTTTTTAATGTGCCTTTACGACATAGATTCTAAATCTAATCTTAATGTGTCTCAAATCCCAATTAACATCCAATGTCAATTTAATTAAAGTCCAATGGGCTTTTAATTAATTCATATGGCATGGACTTTGGCAACCAAAGCCCAATAAGGAATCACCATTTGCCATAAAATTAATTTTGGCCCATTAGGCCCAATTAAATTTTTAAAGGCCCAATTATTATATTTGGACTTTATGGAAATGGTTTTAGGCCCAATTGGATCCAACTAATTATCCTAAACCAAACTTGGCCCAACCAAGCCCATTAAGCCCAAATACAACATTTTTAGCCCAATTCCAAATTAAGCCCAATTAATTTAATCACAATATTCCAAATTTCACAATTATTTAATTAAGTGTAATAGCCATAATTAATTAGTTAAATTAATATTTCCAAAACACTAACTACACTAATTAATCATGCTTTAACAATTCAACTTATGTCCAACACAAATTGAAGCAAAATCAATCCAATATGCTTTTCCAATAGCTTACGGCAATTCAAGGGATTATTATATCCGATTTTGATTTCAATCCAATTAAATCACAAATCAATATCCATACATTCTAACACATGCAATGGCTTAAAATCAAAAATCACCAAGAGCTTATGGTTCCAAACATATTTGGCCAAGCCTAATGAATTGGGGAAAATTAATCCAATTAAATTTTCATCAAATTGATCATACATAACTCTAAGTTATCAATATGTAAGCATACTCAAACAAACAATTTGATCAAATCATGCTCAAATAAAAAATACCTAATTCAAGATTAAGAACACTAAAATATTTCATGCTTAATTTAAGCTCTGATACCATTGTTGGGTTCTCTAAGAACAACCTACGATCAATTAAGCATTAAATCATATGAATACACAAAGAAGTAGTGGAAATACTTACTTTGAACGGATTGGATGTTGGCGGAGAGTTTAAAACTTTTGCTCCTTCTGTTGTTGCTCCAAGTTTCTCATTTGATGTATGTTGAGCTTCCAAGCTTTTCCGTGAATTCCAAACTCATGGATTAGTGTCCCTAACACCTTTGTTTCACTAAATGTGTGCTAGCACTTGGAAGCAAAATGCAACAAATGGCTTCCAAATTCCCCTTGTAACTCTCGGCTTATGAGATTTTTTAGAGAGAGAGAGTGGCGGTTTTGGAGAGATAAAAGAGAATGAAAAAATGTTGACTTGTATTTGATTTCAAAAATCAAAAATATGATATACCAATATTTGGTATTAAGTCATTCACCTTTCAAATTGTGTGTTTTACAAGTTATCAACCACCCACCAAATCCCATCAACTAAAAGGTTATTAAAGTGACTAGGTGATGTGACTTGTGGGCCCCACTTAATTCAAAATCTGAGTGGGGCCGCAAACAAATTTCGCGCTCGGGTTCGTTAATTCCGAATTAATGAATTTTCCGTTGCGACGTAATTAAATCAAATTTAATTAAATAATTATGCCTAGAAAAATTACTATCCACATCGCTCGCGAATTAATTCTAAATTATTTGTTCGCCCGAATAAAAATATAATTAATTCCGTTATGAAATCTAATTTCATTTAATTTATCGAATATATTATTTTATCGATTAATTCCAAATTAATCGTTCTTTCTCTTCTAGTTAAATTTTATCCTAGATAAAATTCTCGCCGTAATTAATCCTAGATTAATTTTCTCTCTCCTCTAATTAATCCCAGATAAATAATGTTCGAGACATACGTCATCGGTGAATCTTTGGGAAGCTACCATGAGATCCCTGGATATTTGCAGTAAATCTGGTCATCAGAGTATCCGAATACGTGTGTACCTAGTACCACGTTCTTACCGATTTACAGACATGGTTAGCTTCTAGCAAAGCACCATGACTACCCAATTCTCCAGAAATATTCTTTTAAGGAATATATAATCTATGTTAGGCGTAGTATACGTAGTATTGCGTATGCGATCCAGTATCGAATGTCGCATGCTAGCCCTGGGGCAGAATTGTGTCTGCCCCGTAATAAGCAATATCGGATCTCTGGTAACTAGTCTCTATAATCAGATAATCATGACCTAGTCACATTATCCCGATGACTGCAGTACTAAAGAGATATAGTTCTGTATCCTACGTGATCATCATCTCCATATGACTGGAGTGATACTTCCATCATGACATCACACCCAATACACTACGATTCTCAGTATACCAGAAGAGGCGTACACAGAACATGTTAAAGCCCTGGACGACCAAAACCAAAGCATACTGATTGTCGAAGTATTAGCGATGTAAGTCTCAAGTTAAGACCAAAACACCTACCCTGATTCGGACTCCCTAGACATATAGTCACACTACCAATGGGATTCGAGGGGTCTATCCAGAGCAAAGCTGTTTCCGTTACCATCCGTAAACACAAACCTCCTATACATTTGCATAAGTATCAATACTTAAATATATGAGAACAATGTCGTTATGCTCCCACAAAGCACAAAATGCAATTACTAGTCTATTCCGTTTATCGATGTCCAATCTCGATAATACTACGACTATGGATATTAAAGATTAACCTTAGTGATTAATATTGTCTATATCTTATTAATCCGGTACTAATCATATTGACCGGCGTAAACACACACGTATAACGCAAGCGCACGTATCGTTCAAGTAGTATAAAAATATCGATCCCACGAGGACTTAATATCTAAACTATTAATTTTATGAGGTCAAATGATTACTAATATCTAACAAGTTGATTGATTGATTTGAAATGGTGACAATTTTCAATTTAAAAGCAAGTAAATAAAATTGTCGAAAATAGGTTTTAAGAAAATTCAATATTAAAAACTATCTAGGGTTGTGATTTCTTCCAATATCATTTTAAAGATGAAGTGGTTATCTTAAAGTTGGGTAATATATTGATTTATTAACCTGGAACACTAAATTATGTGTAAGCCTCTGTCGATGGTCAGACACAAATACCCAGTTTAACCCAATTGAATCATATGTCTATGTCAACCAAATTATCTGGATTCATTAAGTTTAAGTTCCAATTATGGCTACCCCCGCCCGACAGGTATATTCCTATCCTGTAAGGAAATCTATTAAAGGGTTATCTATCCTCAAGGAAGATCGTGGGCTATTGAGTCTAAGGCTGAAACCTAAAATCCCTATGTCTAGTTCATTTTAGATTTACCAGATCAATTTTATTAATGGCCAGTTAATGAAAAAGCATTAAGTTTAAGACACAATAAAAATCTTTATATTACCCAAGCTATAATCTAACCCTTATAAAATGGTGATATTGGATTTCATCACAACCCCAGATAACTAATTTAGTTACAACACATAACTAGGGCTAGTAAAAACTTGAAAATAAAAGACATAAAGTAAAAATGCGGTAAAGTAAATACTGAAAAGTAAATTACAATAAAATAAAATGCTAAGGTAAAAGGAATTACTTTTACTACTACTAATTTAGATATCTCCCATAAAATAATATATAAACTTGTGATTCTTTTTCCAACCAGCCATATAGGCGGTAACCTGATTAAGTCAAATTAAGTCCAACCAGCCATAAAGGCGGACCAAAATTAAATTACCAACCGACCAATCTGGCGGTATCCTTTATTAGTCAGGTTTAAATCAGATTAAAATGAATTACCAACCGACCAATCTGGCGGTATCCTTTTTAAGTCAATATTTAAATAGTGAATATATTATTATTAAGAGAGATTAATCTAAATAGTAACAGTAAAAGAATTACCTTTCACCCTAGCTGGGGAGTTACCTCCTCATGGTAAATAATAAAAACTGTAAAAAGTAAAAATAAAAATTAAATTACTATATTAACAAAACGTAATTAAAATTAATTACAAAACTAAAAACTAAAAACTAAAATTAAAAGAAAGTAGAGAGAGAAACTCTCTCTTTAGAAAGATTATAAGAGAGAGAGTGGTGCACTGAATTCTGAAATCTCGAGCTCAATTTATAGGCCTCGGTGGGATCCAGCGTCGCGACGCCAGGTCCTCAGCGTCGCGACGCCCGATTTGTCGACGTGGCACGCTCTGGTTCGCTGGTTTGAAGATTCTGGATAAGCTGATAAGGTGACACGTGGCGCGGTGGTTGGGCTTCAATTATTGTGACACGTGGCGGCTTCTGATTGGTTCGCTGAGATTCTTATCCGCCACGTGTCAGATAAGGATAGGATATCAATAATTGATGCTGATGTGGCGCTGACATGGCGGTGACGTGACGATGACGTGGCGACACGTGGGAAAGAGACTGTCGGCACCGTAGAATTGCGACACGTGTCACTTCCTGATTGGCTGATGATGATGTGGCACGACACGTGGCAATTTGACTTGTTGACTTGCTGACGTGGCTGATGACATGGAATGACACGTGGAACACGTGGTGACACGTGGCGATGGTACTGTCGGCACCGTAGGATGCTGACACGTGGCACGGCGCATGTTAGCAGATCGGCTGTGATGGTGACACGTGGCACGTCGCATTTTAGCAAAGTCAAACTTTTCTCAGATTCTGATTTGTGGACCCGGCGCACGTTAGCACTGTTCGGCGCATTTTAGACGTCGCGACGCTGAAATCTTGGCGTCGCGACGCGCTTAAGACCAAAATATCCTGTTGACGCATTTTGTCCGTTTTTGCCCCAAATTACCTCCAATGCTTTCCAAACTTTATTTATCTACAAAATAACACAAAACATATCAAAACGTTCACAAAACTCAAGAAACTATACAAAATATTAGGTTAAATGAGTGGGAAATAGTGATATAAATACCACTCATCACACCCCCAAACCTAACATTTTGCTAGTCCTCGAGCAAAACATAGAGTAAAATAACATAAATAAATTAACTAAGCCACTTTCGTAGGGATCACGGTTGCATTTAGCGTATGCAACAAGCCTTTAAACCCCTAGGTGTCCCTAGTGGACGAGTTGTAGTCTCGTGAGGGTTTACAGCAATGATACCCACAAACATTTTTACAAAAGTAAAAAGTTAGTTAAAACTAATGCACACAAAAGCAAAAAGACAAGCGAAAAGAGAATAAAGATGTTAGTGACTAATCAGGTGAAACTTCTACTCCAAGTTTACTAGTTGTTTTGTTTTATTCTAAATTACCGAATAAGTAAATTCTCCGATTATTTTACCATTCTCCATATACACAGCCAACAAAATATTAATCAACTCATTTTTGCCCACAACAGTCATAAGTGCAGTTGATAAGAGAGTAATATTTTTGTCCTAAAGTTCTATCAGATTTCACACCTTTTTTAGCAATGGAATAATTTTTCTCATTTTTCTGATTTTTTCTTTGATTTTTCTCTATTTTTTATTTATATACAATATCTTCCATCTATGTAGCGAGTGTTGGGTCGGTGGCTCCCAAACCAGTTGGCTTTAGGGCACCAGGTGTTAAGACACCCCTACGGACTTAATTACTCAGACTTCAGATATATATATTTTTGCAGCATCTTCGATCCATGTAACGAGCTTTGGGCCAGTGACTCCCAAACCAGTTGGTTTTAGGGCACTAGGTGTTAAAACACCCTTACAGACTTAATAACTCGGATCTCAGAATTTTTTTTTTTTTTTTACTCCATTGCTTTTTGAGATGCTTTCTCCAATTAAACTAGAGCACTGAATATTACAAACTTTTCAATTTTAGCTCATGTCCGTATGTTACTATATATGTTGATAATATTTGCAACTGAACATATGAAGATCCATTTTAGTCCGTTTTAAGGAGAATTCACAAATTAAATAATTCAAAATGAAATAAACAAAAATTAACTTGTTTCGAAATAGGTTGAGATACGTCTCAGGAGTGGAAACTCCTTACTCAGCTATCTCTTACCAATTTCACCTTTAGTCAAATAATAAAAACAACAAAAACACAAATATTTTTGTAATTTTTGAAAATTTTTCAATTTTTTTGTATTTTTCGAAAAATTTGGACTAAAAATAAAAACAACACACAAACTAAAAACAAGGTACTGATCAACTAATTCCCTCCCCCAAACCTAAATGAGACATTGTCCCCAATGTCTTAAACAGTAAAAGAGAGTTTAGAAGGTCGTACCTGGTTAGCTGAAATCTACAGGAAATTAAAGGTTAAGATCCAGATTAACACGACGCCTCTTACCACGATCGTCCTCGGACCAATTTATCTTTGAAAGGATAGGGTCAACTTGTGGTTCATAGGCTATGAGTTGGTCTATTAGATCCGGAGCAGTTCTGGCAGTGAAGAGGAGTTCTTTCAAAGGTTTTGACACGAACCCATTTCTCCGAGCATCATCAAGAAACACACAAAGAAAATCATAAAATCCATCAACATTAAACAGTCCAAGCGGTTTCTGGTGTATGTTCAGGTTCGCCCAAGATAGTACAATAAAATTTCCTCCAATGCCCAAGCCACCTGGCAAAGCAATAAAAGCATCAGCACGGTTAATCATTTCTACCAGTCGTTCAGACATACCTGGCACGATCAGTTCCTCTCCGTTTGATGATCCAATAAGATTTGCCTCTGCCAAGGGTTTTGGGATGATTCCCAAACATGACTGCCTCCTTCCTGTACAGCCTTTGAAACGATCCCCATAAGTCCAAGATTGCCTCCGCCATATATTAAGTGCATATTCCTTGCAGCTAAGACTCGACCCAATTCCTGTGCTGCTTCTATGTATTGTGGCTTAGTACCAACACTACTACCGCAAAACACACAGATGTTTTCAACTCGTCTTCTTGAAGTGGCTTCCATTTTTATGTATTTCTTTCTCAACTCTGGATGCCTTCAAAAGTGCAATGACGGGCTGAATTTATAGTACCTGAAAAAGTATGAGTAATAATAGCACTTAATCTTCAAAGTGGAGATGTAGTTAAACAACAAAACAAATCACAATTATTAAGAAAAGACAAGAGATATAATATTTACAAGAAAAGTAACGGCTTGATTGACGTCTATGCGTCAGGGACAAGCTTCCCATCCAATTTTCTTATAAATTGGCAAACAGGGTCTTTTTGAGTCAGATTCCCGAGACTTAACAGTTGTCTTTCCTTTTGGAATTGTGTATGTAATTTGCGAATGGCTATGTGAACATATCCACTGGGATGCGTCTCAAGAGTTAAAGATATATCATCTAAAGACTCCTTACTCAAGCCATCCCTAATGAATTTAATTTTGTCTTCGCGATTATCAGACACCATTCCTAAAGAACGACAACGAGTGTTGCAATTAAATCGTGCACATTTGAAACAAACACCCATTTGCTTAGCTCTACGTTTCTTTGCATAGGTGCTTCTTCCAAAACCAGGCAGATGTGAAATAAAAGAGTCAGAAGACTCACCTGCCAATCGGACTCGTGCTTCAATTACCCAACGAATATCATTAGGAATACCATGGATTGTCAATAACCTCATCCGATCTCGTTCCAAGCGAGCTTTGTATACTTTCATCAGAGATTTTTGAGGGAGAGAAGGAAATTGCTTGTGAAGATTTGCGAGAGCTTCTTCCATTGAAATGACTAATCCTGCAAAAATTAAACACACAAAAATAAAACACACCAAATCACAATATATACACAAATTGCATGGGTTGCCTCCCTGCTAGCGCTAAGTTTAAAGTCGTCAGCCAGACTTGACTTCTCGAACGTTAAGCTGGATCTGAAAGTGTAACACTTTCTTTTTGTCGCTCAAATGATTCTCCCCAGTAGTGCTTGACACGCTTGTTTTTAACCTTGAAAGTTTTGTTAGCGTCAGGATCATGTATCTCAACGGCTCTATTTGGTAAAACTTTGGTGATCACAAATGGACCTGACCACCGTGATTTTGGCTTCCATGGGAAGAATTTCACCCTTGATTTGTTTAACAGTACCTTCTGCCCTGGTTCCAGTTGTATGCGCACTAACTTCTCATCATGTCTCTTTCTTGCCCTTTTCTTTGTACAATTTGGCATCCTCAAAAGGCTGATTGTGAAATTCCTCCAATTCGTTGAGCTGGTGGAACTTTTTTCTTTGTTGTTGCTTGTAGTGCAAGAATTGGCTCCTTCAGTACAAAAGACGCTTTATCTTTAGGCTCCACAGGCAATTGACATGTTTTAAGTTTGTCAGTAGAACTTTGTCTTGCATTGGAGTTCTGAATGGTACTGTGTATCACATCGAGTTTGAAACATTCCTCCTTCTTTTCATCATCTGGGAAATTCATGGCCTTGAAAACATTGAATGTTACTTCTTGGTCTGTACCCTCATGGTTAATTCTCCTTTTTGTACATCAATAATGGTTCGACCTGTAGCCAAGAATGGTCTCCCAAGGATGATTGGCACGTCTGCGTCTTCCTCCATATCAAGGACAATAAAATCTGCTGGGAAAATGAATTTGTCAACCTTGACCAGCACATCCTCAACTACACCTCTCGGAAATACGAGCGTTCTATCAGCAAGTTGTAGTGAGACTGAAGTTGGCATTGTTTTCCAATCTGTAATTTCCTGAAAATAGAAAAAGGCATCAAGTTAACACTCGCACCTAAATCACACAAAGCCTTACCAAAGTTATGTTCTCCTATGACGCAAGGAACAGTGAAACTGCCAGGATCTTTCAATTTCGGGGGAAGTTTCCTCTGAATGATGGCACTGCATTCTTCTGTTAATGCTACTGTCTCGTAATCTCCCAATCTCCGTTTTCGTGAAAGAATATCTTTCATGAATTTGGCATAGGTGGGCATTTGTTCCAACGCTTCTGCAAATGGAATGTTGATATGCAGCTTTTTGAAGATCTCCAGGAACCGAGAAACTTCTTGTCCAATTTGTTCTTCTGAAGACGTTGAGGAAAAGGTGGAGGTGGAGTGATCTGTTCTTTTTCCTTTGCTTCTTTTTCCTCCATCTGTTGCTTTGTTTCTTTTGGAACTTCCTCAGCAGTTGTTTTGGCTCCAACATCTTTGTTGATTCAGTACCGCTTTTTAACATGATGGCATGACATTGCTCCTTCCCCATGTTCCTTGGATTTGGCTCTGTGTTGCTAGGAAGGGTACCTGGCGGTCTGTAACTCTGAGCATTTGCCAGTTGTCCATTTGATTCTCCAGTGCTTTGATAGAGGCTGAATGGCTTTGAAATATAGTATCATATCTTGCTGCTTGAGAGTCGTGTTTTGCTTAATCTTTTTCAAGTGGGTCAACACTTCTGTTATTCCTGATTCATTTGCCTGCTCCTGGATTTTGTTCTGTTGCTGGAATTCAGGTGGTGGATAGTTCTGCTGTTGGCCTGAATTGTTGCTCCATGATAAATTAGGATGATTCCTCCACCCTGGGTTGTAGGTGTTGGAATATGGATTGTTCCCCTGTCTGTTGAAATTGTTGACATAATTCACCGTCTCTTCATGTTGGTTTGGTTCTGGTGCTCCTCCATATGGTGAACTTGTGGATCCAGCGATGTTCACAACTTGCGTGCTAAGTGTTTCTAGACATTTGCATATCTGATCCAGCCTGGTATTCACTGCTGTGTTTGCTCCAACTTCATAAATTCCTGCAATTCTTTGGATCATGCTCCTTTCTGTTGGCCACAAGGAATTGTTGTTGGCCATTTCTTCGATTAGGTCCCAGGCTTGATCTTCTCCTTTTGCCATCAAGGCTCCTCCAGCAGCAGCATCGATTGTGGTTCTCATTATTCCAGAAAGCCCATTATAGAATGTTTGGACTTGAAGCCATTTTGGAATCTCATGGTGAGGACATTTCCGGAGTAAATCTTTGTACCTTTCCAAGCTTCGCAGAGGGATTCTGAATCTTGTTGTACAAAGGATGTGATGTCATTCCTCAATTTTCGGTTCTGGCTGGTGGAAAGTACTTTGCAAGAAATTTGGTGGCTAAAGTGTTCCAAGTTGTGATAGAACCTGCTGGTAGTGAATGTAGCCAAGCTTTAGCTCTGTCCTTCAAGGAATATGGAAAAACTCGCAGTCTCATTGCTTCTTCTGATGCTCTGTTGTAGTTAAAAGTGCCGCAAACTTCCAGGAAGTTGCTGATGTGGGATTAGGATCTTCAGTTGCATTCCCCCCGAACTGAACTGAGTGCTGAATCATCTGAATGCATGTTTTGATGTCACACGCATTTGCTGGTAAGGGAGGAAGTACAATACAGGAAATGAGTCTGTCAACCACCGGAATGGTTCTGTCTCGAATGGGAATTGGTGGTGCAATGCACGTTCAAAGGTTCAGGTTCCATGTTGACTAAAGCTTCTTGGCCTTCTCGCCTTTCCCTTCTCAACTGTCTGATGGTTCTTTCAATTTCTGGGTCAAGCGGTCGGAGTTCAAAGCTTCTGGTTCGTCTCATGAAGTTTCTGAGAACCTGAAACACAAGAAAACAAAAACAATAAGTAAAAAGAAATTAGATACAAGTAACGTATCTAACCCCTAAACTAATAGTAAAAGATAAATAAGTCCCCGGCAACGGCGCCAAAAACTTGACCGGCGTAAACACACACGTATAACGCAAGCGCACGTATCGTTCAAGTAGTATAAAAATATCGATCCCACGAGGACTTAATATCTAAACTATTAATTTTATGAGGTCAAATGATTACTAATATCTAACAAGTTGATTGATTGATTTGAAATGGTGACGATTCTAAATTTAAAAGCAAGTAAATAAATTGTCGAAAATAGGTTTTAAGAAAATTATATTAAAAACTATCTAGGGTTGTGATTTCTTCCAATATCATTTTAAAGATGAAGTGGTTATCTTAAAGTTGGGTAATATATTGATTTATTAACCTGGAACACTAAATTATGTGTAAGCCTCTGTCGATGGTCAGACACAAATACCCAGTTTAACCCAATTGAACCATATGTCTATGTCAACCAAATTATCTGGATTCATTAAGTTTAAGTTCCAATTATGGCTACCCCCGCCCGACAGGTATATTCCTATCCTGTAAGGAAATCTATTAAAGGGTTATCTATCCTCAAGGAAGATCGTGGGCTATTGAGTCTAAGGCTGAAACCTAAAATCCCTATGTCTAGTTCATTTTAGATTTACCAGATCATTTTATTAATGGCCAGTTAATGAAAAAGCATTAAGTTTAAGACTCAATAAATAAATCTTTATATTACCCAAGCTATAATCTAACCCTTATAAAACGGTGATATTGGATTTCATCACAACCCCAGATAACTAATTTAGTTACAACACATAACTAGGGCTAGTAAAAACTTGAAAATAAAAGACATAAAGTAAAAATGCGGTAAAGTAAATAAACTGAAAAGTAAATTACAATAAAATAAAATGCTAAGGTAAAAGGAATTACTTTTACTACTACTAATTTAGATATCTCCCATAAAATAATATATAAACTTGTGATTCTTTTTCCAACCAGCCATATAGGCGGTAACCTGATTAAGTCAAATTAAGTCCAACCAGCCATAAAGGCGGAACCAAAATTAAATTACCAACCGACCAATCTGGCGGTATCCTTTATTAGTCAGGTTTAAATCAGATTAAAATGAATTACCAACCGACCAATCTGGCGGTATCCTTTTTAAGTCAATATTTTAAATAGTGAATATATTATTTTTAAGGGAGATTAATCTAAATAGTAACAGTAAAAGAATTACCTTTCACCCTAGCTGGGGAGTTACCTCCTCATGGTAAATAATAAAAACTGTAAAAGTAAAAAAATAAAAATTAAATTACTATATTAACAAAACGTAATTAAAATTAATTACAAAACTAAAAACTAAAAAACTAAAAATTAAAAGAAAGTAGAGAGAGAAACTCTCTCTTTAGAAAGATTATAAGAGAGAGAGTGGTGCACTGAATTCTGAAATCTCGAGCTCAATTTATAGGCCTCGGTAGGATCCAGCGTCGCGACGCCAGGCCTCAGCGTCGACGCCCGATTTGTCGACGTGGCACGCTCTGGTTCGCTGGTTTGAAGATTCTGGATAAGCTGATAAGGTGACACGTGGCGCGGTGGTTGGGCTTCAATTATTGTGACACGTGGCGGCTTCTGATTGGTTGAGAGATTCTTATCCGCCACGTGTCAGATAAGGATAGGATATCCAATAATTGATGCTGATGTGGCGTGGCGGTGACGTGGCGACGACGTGGCGACACGTGGGAAAGAGACTGTCGGCACCTAGAATTGCGACACGTGTCACTTCCTGATTGGCTGATGATGATGTGGCACGACACGTGGCAATTTGACTTGTTGACTTGCTGACGTGGCTGATGACATGGAATGACACGTGGAACACGTGGTGACACGTGGCGATGGTGACTGTCGGCACCGTAGGATGCTGACACGTGGCACGGCGCATGTTAGCAGATCGGCTGTGATGATGACACGTGTCACGGCGTATTTTAGCAAAGTCAAACTTTTCTCAGATTCTGATTTGTGGACCCGCGCGACGTTAGCACTGTTCGGCGCATTTTAGACGTCGCGACGCTGAAATCTTGGCGTCGCGACGCGCTTAAGACCAAAATATCCCTGTTGACGCATTTTTGTCCGTTTTGCCCCAAATTACTCCAATGCTTTCCAAACTTTATTTATCTACAAAATAACACAAAACATATCAAAACGTTCACAAAACTCAAGAAACTATACAAATATTAGGTTAAATGAGTGGGAAATAGTGATATAAATACCACTCATCACACCCCCAAACCTAACATTTTGCTAGTCCTCGAGCAAAACAGAGAGTAAAAAATAACATAAATAAATTAACTAAGCAACTTTCGTAGGGATCACGATTGCATTTAGCATATGCAACAAGCCTTTAAACCCCTAGGTGTCCCTAGTGGACGAGTTGTAGTCTCATGAGGGTTTACAGCAATGATACCCACAAACATTTTACAAAAGTAAAAAGTTAGTTAAAACTAATGCACACAAAAGCAAAAAGACAAGCGAAAAGAGAATAAAGATGTTAGTGACTAATCAGGTGAAACTTCTACTCCAAGTTACTAGTTGTTGTTTTATTTAAATTACCGAATAAGTAAATTCTCCGATTATTTTACCATTCTCCATATACACAGCTAACAAAATATTAATCAACTCATTTTTGCCCACAACAGTCATAAGTGCAGTTGATAAGAGAGTAATATTTTTGTCCTAAAGTTCTATCAGATTTCACACCTTTTTATAGCAATGGAATAATTTTTCTCATTTTTCTGATTTTTTCTTTGATTTTTCTCTTTTTTTATTTATATACAATATCTTCCATCTATGTAGTGAGTGTTGGGTCGGTGGCTCCCAAACCAGTTGGCTTTAGGGCACCAGGTGTTAAGACACCCCTACGGACTTAATTACTCAGATTTCAGATATATATATTTTTGAAGCATCTTCGATCCTTGTAACGAGCTTTGGGCCATGACTCCCAAACCAGTTGGTTTTAGGGCACTAGGTGTTAAAACACCCTTACAGACTTAATAACTCGGATCTCAGAATTTTTTTTTTTTTTACTCCATTGCTTTTTGAGATGCTTTCTCCAATTAAACTAGAGCACTGAATATTACAAATTTTTCAATTTTAGCTCATGTCCGTATGTTACTATATATGTTGATAATATTTGCTAACTGAACATATGAAGATCCATTTTAGTCCGTTTTAAGGAGAATTCACAAATTAAATAATTCAAAATGAAATAAACAAAAATTAACTTGTTCGAAATAGGTTTGAGATACGTCTCAGGAGTGGAAACTCCTTACTCAGCTATCTCTTACCAATTTCACCTATTAGTCAAATTAAAACACAAAAAAAACACAAAATATTTTTGTAATTTTTGAAAATTTTTCAATTTTTTGTATTTTTCGAAAAATTTTGGACTAAAAATAAAAATAACACACAAACTAAAAAATAAGGTACTGATCAACTAATTCCCTCCCCCAAACCTAAATGAGACATTGTCCCCAATGTCTTAAACAGTAGAAGAAGAGTTTAGAAGATAATACCTGGTTAGCTGAAATTCTACAGGAAATTAAAGGTTAAGATCCAGATTAACACGACGCCTCTTACCACGATCGTCTCGAACCAATTTATCTTTGAAAAGGATAGGGTCAACTTGTGGTTCATAGGCTATGAGTTGGTCTATTAGATCCGGAGCAGTTCTGGCAGTGAAGAGGAGTTCTTTCAAAGGGTTTGACACGAACCCATTTCTCGAGCATCATCAAGAAACACACAAGGAAAATCATAAAATCCATCAACATTAAACAGTCCAAGTGGTTTCTGGTGTATGTTCAGGTTCGCCCAAGATAGTACAATAAAAATTTCCTCCAATGTGCCCAAGCCACCTGGCAAAGCAATAAAAGCATCTGCACGGTTAATCATTTCTATCAATCGTTCAGACATACCTGGCACGATCAGTTCCTCTCCGTTTGATGATCCAATAAGATTTGCCTCTGCCAAGGGTTTTGGGATGATTCCCAAAACATGACTGCCTCCTTCCTGTACAGCCTTTGAAACGATCCCCATTAGTCAAAGATTTCATTCGCCATATATTAAGTGCATATTCCTTGCAGCTAAGACTCGACCCAATTCCTGTGCTGCTTCTATGTATTGTGGCTTAGTACCAATACTACTACCGCAAAACACACAGATGTTTTCAACTCGTCTTCTTGAAGTGGCTTCCATTTTTTATGTATTTCTTTCTTAACTCTGGATGCCTCAAAAGTGCAATAGACGGGCGGAAGTTATAGTACCTGAAAAAGTATGAGTAAGAAATAGCACTAATATCTTCCAAAGGACGATTGTTAGAAAACAACAAAATAAATCACAATTATTAAGAAAAGACAAAGAGATATAATATTTACAAGAAAAGTAACGGCTTGATTGACGTCTATGCTTCAGGGACAAGCTTCCCATCCAATTTTCTTTAAATTGGCAAACAGGGTCTTTTTGAGTCAGATTCCCGAGACTTAACAGTTGTCTTTCCTTTTGGAATTGTGTATGTAATTTGCGATGGCTATGTGAACATATCCACTGGGATGCGTCTCAAGAGTTAAAGATATATCATCTAAAGACTCCTTACTCAAGCCATCCCTAATGAATTTAATTTTGTCTTCGCGATTATCAGACACCATTCCTAAAGAACGACAACGAGTGTTGCAATTAAATCGTGCACATTTGAAACAAACACCCATTTGTTAGCTCTACGTTTCTTTGCATAGGTGCTTCTTCCAAAACCAAGCAGATGTGAAATAAAAGAGTCAGGAGACTCACCTGCCAATCGGACTCGTGCTTCAATTACCCAATGAATATCATTAGGAATACCATGGATTGTCAATAACCTCATCCGTTCCAAGCGAGCTTTGTATACTTTCATCAGAGATTTTCTAGGGAGAGAAGGAAATTGCTTGTGAAGATTTGCGAGAGCATCTTCCATTTTGAAATGACTAATCCTGCATAAATTAAACACACAAAAATAAAACACATCAAATCACAATATATACATAAATTGCATGGGTTGCCTCCCTGCTAGCGCTAAGTTTAAAGTCGTCAGCCAGACTTGGCTTCTCGAATGTTAAGCTGGATCTGAAAGGTGTAACACTTTCTTTTTGTCGCTCAAATGATTCTCCCCAGTAGTGCTTGACACGCTTGTTTTTAACTTGAAAGTTTTGTTAGCATCAGGATCATGTATCTCAACGGCTCTATTTGGTAAAACTTTGGTGATCACAAATGGAGCTGACCACCGTGATTTTGGCTTCCATGGGAAGAATTTCACCCTTGATTTGTTTAACAGTACCTTCTGCCTGGTTCCAATTGTATGCGCACTAACTTCTCATCATGTCTCTTCTTGCCCTTTTCTTTGTACAATTTGGCATCCTCAAAAGGCTGATTGTGAAATTCCTCCAATTCGTTGAGTTGGTGGAACTTTTTCTCTTCTGTTGCTTGTAGTGCAAGAATTGGCTCCTTCAGTACAAAAGACGCTTTATCTTTAGGCTCCACAGGCAATTGACATGTTTTAAGTTTTCAGTAGAACTTTGCATTGCATTGGAGTTCTGAATGGTACTGTGTATCACATCGAGTCTGAAACATTCCTCATTCTTTTCATCATCTGGGAAATTCAAGGCCTTGAAAACATTGAATGTTACTTCTTGGTCCTGTACCCTCATGGTTAATTTTCCTTTTTGTACATCAATAATTGTTCCAAGTTGTGATAGAACCTGCTGGTAGTGAATGTAGCCAAGCTTTAGCTCTGTCCTTCAAGGAGTATGGAAAAACTCGCAGTCTCATTGCTTCTTCTGATGCTCTGTTGTAGTTAAAAGTGCTGCAAACTTCCAGGAAGTTGCTGATGTGGGAATTAGGATCTTCAGTTGCATTCCCCCCGAACTGAACTGAGTGCTGAATCATCTGAATGCATGTTTTGATGTCACACGCATTTGCTGGTAAGGGAGGAAGTACAATACAGGAAATGAGTCTATCAACCACCAGAATTGTTCTGTCTCGAATGGGAATTGGTGGTGCAATGTTCAAAGGTTCAGGTTCCATGTTGACTAAAGCTTCTTGGCCTTCTCGCCTTTCCCTTCTCAACTGTCTGATGGTTCTTTCAATTTCTGGGTCAAGCAGTCGGAGTTCAAAGCTTCCGGTTCGTCTCATGAAGTTTCTGAGAACCTGAAACACACGAAAACAAAAACAATAAGTAAAAAGAAATTAGATACAAGTAACGTATCTAACCCCTAAACTAATAGTAAAAGATAAATAAGTCCCCGGCAACGGCACCAAAAACTTGACCGGCGTAAACACACACGTATAACGTAAGCGCACGTATCGTTCAAGTAGTATAAAAATATCGATCCCACGAGGACTTAATATCTAAACTATTAATTTTATGAGGTCAAATGATTACTAATATCTAACAAGTTGATTGATTGATTTGAAATGGTGACGATTTTAAATTTAAAAGCAAGTAAATTAAATTGTCGAAAATAGGTTTTAAGAAAATTCAATATTAAAAACTATCTAGGGTTGTGATTTCTTCCAATATCATTTTAAAGATGAAGTGGTTATCTTAAAGTTGGGTAATATATTGATTTATTAACCTGGAACACTAAATTATGTGTAAGCCTCTGTCGATGGTCAGACACAAATACCTAGTTTAACCCAATTGAATCATATGTCTATGTCAACCAAATTATCTGGATTCATTAAGTTTGAGTTCCAATTATGGCTACCCCCGCCCGACAGGTATATTCCTATCCTGTAAGGAAATCTATTAAAGGGTTATCTATCCTCAAGGAAGATCGTGGGCTATTGAGTCTAAGGCTGAAACCTAAAATCCCTATGTCTAGTTCATTTTAGATTTACCAGATCAATTTTATTAATGGCCAGTTAATGAAAAAGCATTAAGTTTAAGACACAATAAATAAATCTTTATATTACCCAAGCTATAATCTAACCCTTATAAAACGGTGATATTGGATTTCATCACAACCCCAGATAACTAATTTAGTTACAACAAATAACTAGGGCTAGTAAAAGCTTGAAAATAAAAGACATAAAGTAAAAATGCGGTAAAGTAAATACTGAAAAGTAAATTACAATAAAATAAAATGCTAAGGTAAAATGAATTACTTTTACTACTACTAATTTAGATATCTCCCATAAAATAATATATAAACTTGTGATTCTTTTTCCAACCAGCCATATAGGCGGTAACCTGATTAAGACAAATTAAGTCCAACCAGCCATAAAGGCGGATCCAAAATTAAATTACCAACCGACCAATCTGGCGGTATCCTTTATTAGTCAGGTTTAAATCAGATTAAAATGAATTACCAACCGACCAATCTGGCGGTATCCTTTTTAAGTCAATATTTTAAATAGTGAATATATTATTATTAAGAGAGATTAATCTAAATAGTAAGAGTAAAAGAATTACCTTTCACCCTAGCTGGGGGAGTTACCTCCTCATGGTAAATAATAAAAACTGTAAAAAGTAAAAAATAAAAATAAATTACTATATTAACAAAACGTAATTAAAATTAATTACAAAACTAAAAACTAAAAAACTAAAAATTACAAGAAAGTAGAGAGAGAAACTCTCTCTTTAGAAAGATATAAGAGAGAGAGTGGTGCACTGAATTCTGAAATCTCGAGCTCAATTTATAGGCCTCGGTAGGATCCAGCGTCGCGACGCCCGATTTGTCGACGTGGCACGCTCTGGTTCGCTGGTTTGAAGATTCTGGATAAGCTGATAAGGTGACACGTGGCGCGGTAGTTGGGCTTCAATTATTGTGACACGTGGCGGCTTCTGATTGGTTGCTGAGATTCTTATCCGCCACGTGTCAGATAAGGATAGGATATCCAATAATTGATGCTGATGTGGCGCTGACATGGCGGTGACGTGGCGACGATGTGGCGACACGTGGGAAAGAGACTGTCGGCACAGTAGAATTGCGACACGTGTCACTTCCTGATTGGCTGATGATGATTTGGCACGACATGTGGCAATTTGACTTGTTGACTTGCTGACATGGCTGATGAAAGGGAATGACATGTGGAACACGTGGCGACACGTGGCGATGGTGACTGTCGGCACTGTAGGATGCTGACACGTGGCACGACGCATGTTAGCAGATCGGCTGTGATGGTGACACGTGTCACAGCGCATTTTAGCAAAGTCAAACTTTTCTCAGATTCTGATTTGTGGACCCGGCGCACGTTAGCACTGTTCGGCGCATTTTAGACGTCGCGACGCTGAAATCTTGGCGTCGCGACGCGCTTAAGACCAAAATATCCCTGTTGACGCATTTTTGTCCGTTTTTGCCCCAAATTACCTCCAATGCTTTCCAAACTTTATTTATCTACAAAATAACACAAAACATATCAAAACGTTCACAAAACTCAAGAAACTATAGAAAATATTAGGTTAAATGAGTGGGAAATAGTGATATAAATACCACTAATCACATATGGACTTTTATCAGTTATATATCTTGGAAATCTAATTACAAATGATAAAAGAGCAATTTCCGTTCTAACATAGTAAATTTGTACAACAACACCATGTTATGTACAAATAGTGATGTTATGGGTCATAATTGTCAAACACGATATTTGATATCGATATTGGAAATTACCATTGAACCATAGATCTAAGATTGTTCATAGCTTACTGCAATCAAGTTTTGAACTTGATTAAGCACTTCATATGAATATTTAGTAAAATATACTAATTGTTTGCGCATCAAAAGCAATGTGAGCTTATTAAAGGTGACCTTTATAGTATGACAGTGAGAAAGGTTATACTCAGCAATCTATTGTAGATTCTCATGAAACTTTTCTCTAGTCGCACTGATTGAACAATTTAAAATCTGTTGATTAATGTTGATATTAAATTGTGTATTTTAGCTAAATAATACAAAGTGGCATTTTTGAATGGATTCTCCGGATAAGAGATCAATTATGATTTCTTTGATTGAAGAGTACATTCTGGAATGGCCCTAGAGTTTTTGTTCTGCCGAGACCGCAGTTTGGTATACTAGCTTATAGAGCCTATTGTAGACTCGAGTGAGCCTTCCGGAAATCTGTGTTCTCTAATTTTTATATTAGTCAAATTCTTTGATTTTATCAAAGTATAGAGAATACAAACGTGACAGTATAGAGTTAGTGGGAGCGTACAAATTGCTTTCTAGTGTTATATATCCTAACGACATTATCATTATTATGGTAATAATGAGATGTTTGTAAGCTAAAAGGTTTACCTAAGTCATATTTATTCTGTGAAAGCAGTACCAGTAGTCTCTGTTATATTCGATATAAAGTTTTATATATGATATAAAACTGGGAGACTTGTGAGATACTCTTATTAGTCGTGCATTAGATATGATCTAATAAAGGACACAACAAGGCTATTTGTATGACAGTTAGTATAACTGTTTTACAGTTAGTGTGTGTCTTATATATTATATTCATCTTTCATAAAGGATGATCCCTTTGTCGAAAGAGAAATTAATTAGAATTTCTAATCAATCTTATGTATCATGGGATGATGACATAATGAATACTTTGTTATGTACGATTAAAGATATCAATTTAATCGTAATTGTCATGAGTTATTTTGATACCCTATAGACCATATGATGGATCTTGAAACATGTTCTTTTTTATCTTTGAGATATTAAGAACGAGTTTATAATTCATGGAGCATATAGTCTGCAACCATTTGGGTCATATTAGTTTTGAGTTTAATTATGACGTTAGACGGTCTATGTCATACAGAGTCAAAAAGGATACAGTGGGAGTGTCACAGAGGATTCTACTTTGTGAGTGGAATTAGATGCAACTTATGAAATATTGACTTATGAAGTTGCATAGTGACCTTATAAATTAGAAGTTTTGACGTTGGTGTTGTGCTTGCGATTGTCTATATAGTATTTTGGATTTGATCCACAAATACTTGGACAACTTAGTAGTTGTAGCACAATATTGATGTAGCATCTAAGTCATATTGATGTAGAACTTAGTTTATACAAAATATGAATGATGTTGACTTTGGGAAATGATTAAGTTTGTTGGACAAATTCAATATGTTATAGTGGAGCTATTTCTTATTGCTTTCCTCTTGAGTGCTAGGTGAGCTCTTGAGGGCCATGCGTATACGATACACATTGAGATATGTATATAAAACCGTGGATTGGAACTAAAGCAAGTGGGATAAATAGTTGGGGTTGGTGCTCTGCCTCTTGAGTGCTAGGTGAGCTCTTGAGGGCCATGCGTATACGATACACATTGAGATATGTATATAAAATCGTGGATTGGAACTAAAGCAAGTGGAGAAATAGTTGGGGTTGGTGCTCTGAGCGCCAATCTGGCACCTAATTTTTTTTTATATACGTATTCAATCTAATTACGATTAGATTGAAACTAAATGTGGTTTAGTGATATTTATATATTAGACAAAGACCCGATAATATACAATGTAGTGCACCGTTATAAAGGAGTTTGTAATTGACCTTGGGAAGTGTCACTATTAGATGTATATTATTGAATATAGTTCTTGGTCAATATTTACTATCCAATCAACGATTTCAGGTACAATCGAATATAATGATTACTATAGTCTAACTATATAATCAACTACTATTTGATTGGTTAAATTCAAATATATTTGATTACTATAATCCAATTATATAATTAACTATAAATGAAATAGTTTGAATACAGTCCAACTGTTTAATTAAAACAACAATTGAATATTAGTAAACTAATATATATAAAAACTTTTAATGACGAAAAATTGAAATGAGCGTGTATTGCAAAGTATCTAAACGAAATTGCAAATTTAATACTTGCCTCCCAATATTTTTCTGCGAGCCTCTAACCCTCTGTTGAGTAATCGGGAAACCTAGTTTCCTAGTGGGCTAGGATCCCGTTAAATAACAGACAATCTTGACTTTGGCCAACAAATTGTATGAAACTTAACTAGGTAGATCTCTAAGATCAATTGGATCTCATCCAATTCCTAGATCCAGTAGGTGGACCTCCAAGTCCGAAACATATACACAATATATATGCCAATATATCCAATATATTTTCCTAACCTTTTCCTCTGAATCAACTAAGCCTTGGCTTTGGCACAACAAGCTTAATGATTCAAGTTAAGCGGGACCCATTGACTTTGGAAAGCTTCGTAATCGATGTCGATGGACAAGAAGTGATCTTGACTTTGGCCAACAAATCACAACTTGGACAAGCCATGCGATATGGAACAAAGCCTTCATGATTCAAACACATCCGCGATGGACAAAGGTCTTGACTTTGGCCAACAAACCAGTGCCAATCTTGGATCTTGAGAGAGAATCACTCAATGGAAGGAAAACGCTTAATATTTGTTGAGGGTTTTTCGTGTAATTGGCAACCAATTAATTATCTTTGATTAGGTCTCATCATACACCCTTAAGCATGCTTTCTAAAAGCATAATAAGGGGCGATAAATAAATTAATAATGATATGCGGATGGATATATAATACAATTTGTTCCTAGAACAAATCTCTCCTTTTCCACTCTCCCGCTAGCACTATTCTTACTTCTACCCTATTAGATAACACTTCTAAAGAAACCTCATTTACATTGAGGGGAATATGTGACAAGATAATTACAAAGAATCGAGAGATAAAGGCTGGACACGCAAGTCCAATTTAATAAATTCTAAATTTATTACAACAATTTCCAAATTGCCCCCACCCATCTAATATCCATTCGATATACATTATACATACATCACATCCATGTATTCATACAAATCATGTTATCAATCAATCTAATCCAATTAATTAATCTTTAATTAATGACCATCCAATGTTCAAACAACGATTTGATTTGTGCGAGTCCAACTCGTTTAAGAATAAGTACTCAAAGTACGAATTCTTGAATTATATCAAACTACAATATTAAATCCAATTTAATTTGTATTTAATACTAATTCTTTATTTAATTCCAAATTCAATACTTACACTTTTTAATATGCCTTTACGACTTAGATTCTAAATCTAATCTTAATGTGTCTCAAAGCCCAATTAACATCCAATGTCAATTTAATTAAAGCCCAATGGGCTTTTAATTAATTCATATGGCATGGACTTTGGCAACCAAAGCCCAATAAGGAATCACCATTTGCCATAAAATTAATTTTGGCCCATTAGGCCCAATTAAATTTTTAAAGGCCCAATTATTATATTTGGACTTTATGGAAATGGTTTTAGGCCCAATTGGATCCAACTAATTATCCTAAACCAAACTTGGCCCAACCAAGCCCATTAAGCCCAAATACAACATTTTTAGCCCAATTAATTTAATCACAATATTCCAAATTTCCCAATTATTTAATTAAAGTGTAATAGCCATAATTAATTAGTTAAATTAATATTTCCAAAACACTAATTACACTAATTAATCATGCTTTAACAATTCAACTTATGTCCAACACAAATTGAAGCAAAATCAATCCAATATGCTCTTCCAATAGCTTACGAAAATTCAAGGGATTATGATATCTGATTTTGATTTCAATCCAATTAAATCACAAATCAATATCCATACATTCTAAACACATGCAATGGCTTAAAATAAAAAAATCACCAAGAGCTTAAGGTTCCATACATATTTGGCCAAGCCTAATGAATTGGGGAAAATTAATCCAATTAATTTTTCATCAAATTGATCATACATAACTCTAAGTTATCAATATGTAAGCATACTCAAACAAACAATTTGATCAAATCATGCTCAAATAAAAAATACCTAAATTCAAGATTAAGAACCCTAAAATATTCCATGCTTAATTTAAGCTCTGATACCATTGTTGGGTTCTCTAAGAACAACCTACGATCAATTAAGCATTAAATCATGTGAATACACAAAGAAGTAGCATAAATACTTACTTTGAACGGATTGGATGTTGGCAGAGAGTTCAAAACTTTTGCTCCTTGTGTTGTTGCTCCAAGTTTCTCATTTGATGTATGTTGAGCTTCCAAGCTTGTCCGTGAATTCCAAACTCATGGATTAGTGTCCCTAACACCTTTGTATTACTAAATGTGTGCTAGCACTTGGAAACAAAATGCAACAAATGGCTTCCAAATTCCGCTTGTAACTCTCGGCTAAGGAGATTTTTTAGAGAGAGAGAGTGGCGTTTTTGGAGAGATAAAAGAGAATGAAAAAAATGTTGACTTGTATTTGATTTCAAAAATCAAAAATATGATATACCAAATATTTGGTATTAAGTCATTCACCTTTCAAATTGTGTGTTTTACAAGTTATCAACCACCCACCAAATCCCATTAACTAAAAGGTTATTAAAGTGACTAGGTGATGTGACTTGTGGGCCCTACTTAATTCAAAAACCGAGTGGGCCCGCAAACACATTTCGGGCTCGGGTTCGTTAATTCTGAATTAATGAATTTTCCGTTGCGACGTAATTAAATCAAATTTAATTAAATAATTATGCCTAGAAAAATTACTATTCACGTCGCTCGCGAATTAATTCTAAATTAATTCGTTCGCCGGAATTAAAATATAATTTTTATTCCGTTATGAAATCTAATTTCATTTAATTTATCGAATATATTATTTTATCGATTAATTCCAAATTAATCATTCTTTCTCTTCTAGTAAAATTTTATCCTAGATAAAATTCTCACCGTAATTAATCCTAGATTAATTTTCTCTCTCCTTTAATTAATGCCAGATTAATAATGTTTCGAGTCATACGTCATCGGTGAATCTTTGGGAAGCGACCCATGAGATCCCTGGATATGTTGGCAGTAAATCTGGTCATCAGAGTATCTGAATACATGTGTACCTAGTACCACGTTCTTACCGATTTACAAGACATGGTTAGCTTCTAGCAAAGCACCATGACTACCCAATTCTCCAGAAATATTCTTTTAAGGAATATATAATCTATGTCAGGCATAGTATACGTAGTATTGCGTATTGCGATCCAGTATCGAATGTCACATGCTAGCCCTGGGGCTAGAATTGTGTCTGCCCCGTACTAAGCATATATCGGATCTCTGGTAACTAGTCTCTATAATCAGATAATCATGACCTAGTCATATTATCCCGATGACTGCAGTACTAAAGAGATCTAGTTCTGTATCCTACATGATCATCATCTCCATATGACTGGAGTGATACTTCCATCTTGACATCACACCCAATACACTATGATTCTCAGTATTCCCATAAGAGGCGTACATAGAACCTGTTAAAGCCCTGGACGACCAAAACCAAAGTATACTGATTATCGTAAGTATTAGCAATGCAAGTCTCAGGTTAAGACCAAATACACCTACCCTGATTCGGACTCCCATAGACATATAGTCACAATACCAATGGGATTCCGAGGGGTCTATCCAGAGCAAAGCTGTTTCCGTACCATCCGTAAACACAACCTCCTATCACACTTGCATAAGTATCCAATACTTAAATATATGAGAACTATGCCGTTATGCTCCCACAACGCACAAAGTGCAATACTAGTCTATTCCGTATTATCGATGTCCAATCTCGATAATACTACGACCATGGATATTTAATGATTAAACCTTAGTAGATTAATATTGTCTCATATGTTATTAATCTGGTACTAATCATATGGACTTTTATCATTTATATATCTTGGTAATCTAATTACAAATGATAAAAGAGCAATTTCCTTTCTAACATAGTAAATTTGTACAACAACACCATGTTCTGTACAAATAGTGATGTTATGGGTCATAATTGTCCAACACGATATTTGATATCGATATAGGAAATTACCATTGAACCATAGATCTAAGATTGTACATAGCTTACTACCATCAAGTTTTGAACTTGATTAAGCTTTTCATAAGAATAGTTAGTAAAATGTACTAATTGTTTGCGCATCAAAAACAATGTGAGCTTATTAAAGGTTTGACCTTTATAGTATGACAATGAGAAAGGTTATACTCAGCAATCTATTGTAGATTCTCACGAAACTTGTCTCTAGTCGCACTGATTGAACAATTTAAAATCTGTTGATTAATGTTGATATTAAATTGTGTATTTTAGCTAAATAATACAAAGTGGCATTTTTGAATGGATTCTCCGGATAAGAGATCAATTATGATTTCTTTGTTTGAAGAGTACATTCTGGAATGGCCATAGAGTTTGTGTTCTGCCGAGATCACAGTTTGGTATACTAGCTTATAGAGCCTATTGTAGATCGAGTGAGCCTTCCGGAAATCTGTGTTCTCTAATTTTTATATTAGTCAAATTGTCTGATTTTATCAAAGTATAGAGAATACAAACGTTATATAAGAGTTAGTGGGAGCGTACAAATAGCTTTCTAGTGTTTATATCCTAACTACATTATCATTATTTTGGTAACAATGAGATGTTTGTAAGGTAAAAGGTTTACCTAAGTCATATTTATTCTATGAAAGCAGTGCGATTAGTCTCTGTTATATTCGATATAAAGTTTTATATACGATATAAAACTGGGAGACTTGTGAGATGCTTTTATTAGTCATGCATTAGATATGATCTAATAAAGGACACAACAAAGCTATCTGTATGACAGTTAGTATAACTGTTTTACAGTTAGTGTGTGTCTTATATACAGTATTCATCTTTCATAAAGGATGATCCCTTTGTCGAAAGAGAAATTAATTAGAATTTGTAATCAATATTATGTATCATGGGATGATGACATAATGAATACTTTGTTATGTACGATTAAAGATATCGATTTAATCGTAATTGTTATGAGTTATTTTGATACCCTATAGACCATATGATGGATCTTGAAACATGTTCTTTTTTATCTTTGAGATATTAAGAACGAGTTTCTAATTCATGGAGCATATAGTCTGCAACCATTTGGGTCATATTAGTTTTGAGTTTAATTATGACGTTAGACGGTCTATGTCATACAGATTCAAAAAAGATACAGTGGGAGTGTCACAGAGGATTCTACTTTGTGAGTGGAATTAGATGCAACTTATGAAATATTGACTTATGAAGTTGCATAGTGACCTTATAAATTAGAAGTTTTGACGTTGGTGTTGTGCTTGCGGTTGTCTATATAGTATTTTGGATTTGATCCACAAATACTTGGACAACTTAGTAGTTGTAGCACAATATTGATGTAGCATCTAAGTCATATTGATGTAGAACTTAGTTTATACAAAATATGAATGATGCTGACTTTGGGAAACGATTGAGTTTGTTGGACAAATTCAATATGTTATAGTGGACCTACTTCTTATTACCTACCTCTTGAGTGCTAGGTGAGCTCTTGAGGGCCATGCGTATACGATACACATTGAGATATGTATATGAAACCGTGGATTGGAACTAAAGCAAGTGGGAGAAATAGTTGGGGTTGGTGCTCTGAGCGCCAATCTGGCACCTCTTTTTTTTATATACGTATAAAATCTAATTACGATTAGATTGAAACTAAATGTGGTTTAGTGATATGTATATATTAGACAAAGTCCCGATAATATACAATGTAGTGCACCATTATAAAGGAGTTTGTAATTGACATTGGGAAGTGTCACTACTAGATGTATATTATTGAATATAGTTCTTAGTCAAGATTTACTAACACGGGTCAGTTAGTTAAATCCGTTGAGACCAGTACATGTCGTATATCGAGACTTGGTTCGATGGTTTATCCCAATGAACCATGAGTCTTGGGAGACTCGTACAGACATGTAGTTGTTAATATTGGATAAACATTGAACGACTCACTGAAGATTCTTAATAGATGGTACACCAACGTCAATAAGAATCTTCTCGGGTTAAGTTGCATGGTGGTCCTTCGACTTGAGATACTACTGTGGATGTATGAGACATCCTCCACACTTAGATGGCAGTATCGTCACCGATCTATTTAGATCACACCTTTGTCTGTTTGTTAGGTGTGGACTGATCCTCAGGATATCCTGTGTGTGTCAAGATAAGATCTGTCAGTTCTGTGTACAGAGCATAGGTAGTCCAAATGTGATTAGTGATCTGTTGAATCTATGGCCGTAGTATACATCGGAAGTGAGTTCCAAATGTTATTTAGATATTGCTAATAGATACGTCGACGACATTATTCCTATAGAGATTTGAAGTTTACATCTATATCTCTGGGATAATCTGGATACTTGTGACAGAGGGTTATACGTATGCAATGATCTCGACTTGTATGGTTTAGCGAGTATATCCGTGGTCGTCATAATTTACTGGTTGGTGAATTATGGACACGAAATTGGATTTCGTGACGGATATACCTGAACCTAGAGAGTCTCACTAATGAAACATACTTGTAGAGCACTAGGGAAACATTTATGAATAATGGTGATTATTTATAAATCGTTTAATGGTTAAACGAAAGATACATGCTTTAGGGGTCGATTCGTCATTTCCTAATTATTATGTATTTGTATTTAATATATGATATTATTAAATACACATTAATTAATTGTCAAATTTGAGATATTTGACATATATCATGAATATATGTATTTGAGATATTTAAAGTAAATATAATACATATATTTGAGATATTTGTATTTAATTAATTAATTAAATATTTAATTGTTAAATAATTAAAATAATTAAAATATAAATATCTACCATTATGATAAAATTAGGAAATTATTATTAAGTGTAAATTTTTGACTTTACATTAAAAGAAAAGGTTGTCAAATTGAGTTTGACTTCTTTGATATTTGTTTAATTTTGATTAAATTGAAAATATCTATTTTCTTTTTTTTTCCACGAATTTCGGTCCTAACCCTAATATATAAGGTGTTATATTTTTGCATTTGCTTCAACCTTGTTCAAGCCTCCAAAAATAAAACAAAACAAGTTAGAAAGAAAAAGAGAAGAAACAAGAAGCAAATCAAGGGAAAGCTTGGATTTTAGTAAGTATTTCCAACTTTCTATTAAAGGGAAACTTATTCCTTTTGTTCCTGGCTACAACATGTGTAGTTCTTAAGTTTTTCTACTATTTCTTGTTTGTGTTTTTAATGGTTGGAAGCATGGATGATGGGTATATGCATGTTTGATGTTCAAAGAAAGCCATTAAGGAGTTAGTAAGCTTTCTTTTGGTCATTTGATGATCATGTTGCCATTCTAGAGTTGTTCGGCCACTTATGTTTGACCTAAAATTGTTCTTCAATTGTTTCAAAGTGGTGAGACTTGTTTGGTGTTGTAGAAATTAGATTAAAGTATTGGATTTTTTTAATTTTGGCTAATTTTATTACTTTGATTAATTTGAGAAATTAAGGTTTTGAACCTCCACCACAATTGGGGCTTTTCATATATATGTTGTATTTTGATGTATATGAGATGTACAATTGTTTTGGTAGTGATTGGATTACACCTAATCTTGTATTTGAAAAATTAAGACCAAAATTTTCAAAATGCAAAGTGGTTGGGGCTCAAGGCAATATGTTAAAAATTTGAAAAACAATTCTGGATTGTATTTTAATGTATATAAGATATACAAATTATTTTGGTAGTGATTGGATATCACCCAATCATGCATTTGAAAAATTAGGAAAAAAAATGATTAAAATGAAAACTATTGGGACCCCACGGTAATTGTGTAAGATTCTGGAAAATTTTACTTGGGTTGCTTTTTAATATATATATATGATGTAAAAATTATTTTGGTTGTGATTGGAAATCACCTAGACTTATTTTGAAAAAGTTAGGACCAAAATGATCAAAAAGGAAATGATTTGAGCCTTTTAGTAATTATTGAAAAATCTAGAAAATTTTCAGAATTCTGTTTTTCATGTATAATTGATATACAAATCAATTTGGTTGTGATTTGAAATCACCTAAGTTTGTTTTGAACAACTTAGGACTAAAATGATTAAAATGGAATGTTTAGGGGTTTTACGGTAATTTACTGAAATTATAATTTCTGGGTTAAACATTCTGTTTTTGATAATTGAGTGATTAAAAAAATTAGCTTATTTTAATTACCCAAGAAAAATTAAAGAAATGGGAAAATTTGATTTTCCCGCTTTCCGCTCCATAACCCGGGTAATACGTACAAAACCCCCTACATATTACAGGTAGAGATATGGGCTCAGTTCAAGGAGTTCAGGATCGCAGACCGACTTAGAGTGCCACTTCTCGAACAGTTTCTTCTCTATCGGTGTACCAGCCAGGGCGAGGTCTTCTGTTAGGTTTGATATGCGGGCGAACTCATTTGAGGGCTTGTCGATCTGGGAGTTGGGATTGTTATCGATGTTGAAAATGGGCCATCTAAAGGGAGATTGTCCGGTACGAGCAGATCAATTGCCATCTTTTAGTATCGCTCCATCTACACCCTAGCCACAACCTAACAAGAGTGTAGGAGAAGGTAAGTAGTGACCAATAAGTAGAGGACATACTGTAGGAGAGATGTGACAACCAATAGCTGATCGAGGACAGGCTTCCTCCTGCATAGCTCAGGATCGGATGTATACCCTCACACCCAAAGAGGCGCAGACATCCAATACATTCGTCACAGGTACATTATTGATTCGTTATGTGCAAGCGATGATGTTATTTGATTCGAACGCTACACACTCTTTTGTGGCACCATGCTTTGTAACTCACTTGGGTAGAGATACCAAGCCTCTAGATTCGCATATCATCATAGCTACACCAGTAGGAGGTTCCATAGAAGCTACGTAGGGTGTGAAACATTATTATGTGGATATTGAAGGGTATACTTGTTATGCCAATCTAGTAGTATTGAGCATATTGGGCTTCGATGTCATCTTAGGGATAGACTGGTTAGCTATGAACCATGCAACATTAGATTATCGGGAGAAGATTGTTATGTTACATATTCTTGATCGATCAGTTATAGTCTATCAGGGGATATGAGTGTAGAACCTCATAATTTAATATCAGCAATGCAAGAATTTAAGTTACTTCAGAGGAGAAACATGGGTTATTTGGCTTATGTGACATATAGTAGAGTGGAAAATATAGGTCTTGAGTAGATTTTGATGGTAAAATAGTATCCTGATGTATTCCTAGATGAGTTGCCAAGGTTACCGTAGGACAAGGAGATTGAATTCCCTATAGATATAGTACCAGACACCTAGCCTATATCGATTTCCCCGTATAGGATGGCCCTTGCAGAATTCAATGAGTTGAAAGCGCAGTTGCAAGACTTGTTGGATAAGGGCTTTATTCGCCCTAGCATATCCTCGTGAGGTACTCCGGTGTTATTTGTGAGGAAGACAGATGGGACACTATGGTTATGCATAGATTACTGACAACTGAATAAGGTGACAATCAAGAATAAATATCCACTACCGAGGATTGATGATCTAGTTAATCAGTTACATAAGATCAATGCTTTTCAAAAATCGATCTACGATCAGGTTATCACCAATTAACGATTAGGAAGAGTGACATCCCGAAGACAACCTTTCAGACTAGATATGGACATTACCAGTTTTTGGTAATGTCATTTGGTTTAACCAGTGCCCCTGTGGATTTTATGGATTTGATGAATAAGGTGTTCAGACCCTTTCTAGATCAGTTTGTGATAGTTTTCAGTAATGACATTATGGTGTACTCATGTAATCAGCAGAAGCATACAGAGCATTTTCATCATGTGTTACAGACACTGAGAGAACATAAGTTGTATGCCAAGTTCTCGAAGTGTGAGTTTTAGTTTATTAGTGTGGTATTTTTGGGGCACGTGGTATCAAAGGAATGGATTGGAGTAGATTCCCAGAAGATTGTGGCTATTCAGAACTAGCACCGACCTAAAAGTGTGACGGAGATTCATAGTTTCTTGGGATTAGCATGGTATTTAATTAAATTTGATTTAATTAAGTCGCAACGGAAAATTCATTAATTCGGAATTAACGAATCCGAGCCCATAATGTGTTTGCGAGCCCACTCGGATTTTGAATCAAGTGGGGCCCACCTTAAGTCACATCATTTGTCACTTTACTTACCTTTATGGTGATGGAATTTGGTATTAGTTGATGGTAACTTTTAATACACATTTCATTATTTTAATTTGATTGGTCAGTGACCTTTTACCAACTTTAGAGAATTGGTATATGGTTTTGATTTTTGGAAAATTAAACACTACAAATTTTATTTCTCCTTGGCCGAAAATACTTCCCTTTTTTTCTTCTCCATTGGCGTGAAGCTTGGCTTCATATTTCTTGATTTTGCTTCAAAATTCAAAAGTGCTAGCACACAAAAGGGTCATTCATAGGTGATAGGGAAACATCGTTTGAGTTTGGAATCAAACTTCAAAGCTTGGAGCTACACCAATCATTCAAATAGGGGTTGGAGCAACTTCAAAGGAATAAAAATTTTCTTCTCAACACATCCACTCAACCGATCAAAGTGAGTATAATTTCTGCTACTTCTTTGCATATTCACACATGTTTTATGCTTAAATGATCTTGGGATTGACCTTAGAAACCCAACAATGGTATCAGATCCTATTTAATCATGAAATGAACTTAGGGTTTATAATCTTGATTTTGGGGATTTTTTGATTTGAGCATGATATCTTCAAATTGATGGTTTGGATAAGCATGGATGATGTTAAATTAGATTTATGCATCTTAATATTTGAGAAAATAAATTGGATTAATTTTCCCTATATTTGCTTACCTTGGCCGAGAGTTAGAAGGCATTTATGTCATGGTGATTTTGATTTTTTAAGACTATTGGTTGTGTTTAAAATGCTTGGATATATTGATTTGTGATTTAATTGGATTGAAATCAAAATTAATGAAAAAATATCCATATTGTCGTGAGGATCAAGAAGCATGTTAGAGTTGATTTTGCTTCAATAATGTTGGACATGTATTGAAAATAATAAAGCATGATTAATTATGTAAATTGGTATTTTGGAAATGTTAACTTAAATAATTAATTATGGCTATACACTTTAATTAAATAAATTGTGATATTTGGAATATTAGAATTTAATTAATTAGGCTTAATTTGGAATTGTGCTAAAATTGTTATATTTAGGCTTAATGGGCTTGGTTGGGCCAAGTTGGTTTAAGACAATTGGATTGTATCCAAATTGGGCCTAAAACCATTCCGTCCAGTCCAAATATAATAAATGGGCCTTTTAAATTTAATTGGGCCTAATGGGCCAAAATAATTTTTATGGCAAATAGGGTGATTCCTTAATTGGGCCTTGGTATTTAGGATTGACCCATATTGGCCAAAGCCAATGCCTTATGAAATTAATTAAAAGCCCATTGGACTTTAAATTAAATTGACATTTGATGTTAATTAGGCTTTGAGACCCATTAAGATTAGATTTAGAATCTAAATCGTAATGGCACATTAAAAGTGTAATTATTTAATTTGGAATTAAATAAATAATTAGAATTGAATACAAATTAAATTGGATTTAAAATTGTAGTTCAATATAATTAGAGAATACGCACTTTGAGTACTTATTCTCAAAAGAGTTGGACTCGCGCAAATCAAATCGTTTTTGAACATTGGATGATCACTTAATTCAAAGATTAATTAATTGGATTAGATTGATTTAATAACATGCTTTGTGTGAATACATGGATGTATTGTATGAATAATGTATATCGGATGGATATTAGATGGGTGAGGGCAATTTTGGAAATTATTGTAATAAATTTAGAATTTATTAAATTGGACCTGTATGTCAAGCCTTTATCTCTTGACTCTTTGTAATTCTCTTCTCACCAATTCCCCCCAATGTTAATGAGGTTTCTTTATTGTATTATGTAATTGGGTAGAAGTTAGAATAGTCTTAGCCGGGGAGAGGAAATAGAGTGATTTGTTCTAGGAACAATTTGTGAGATATCCATCCATATATCATTATTATTTTATTTATCACGCCTTATTATGCTTTTAGAATGCATGCTTAAGAGTGTTTGATGAGACCTAATCAAAGATAATTAATTGGATGCCAATTACGCGAAAAACCCTCAATAAAATATTAAGCATTTTCCTTCCATTGAATCGTTCTTGTTGGTTTCTATTACCAAGCCCCAAGATCAACAAGAACAAGCAAAATATATAAATACATGAATGAATTAATTGAAGTATGGCGGAATCATACTCACAATACTTGAAAATGGATGCTAAGATGATGCGAAATTCCTCCCTTGTGCAGTGAAGCTCTCGGCCAAGAAGAAAAGAGGGACTCCAAGTCGAGTTTGATCCTTCCAAGCTCAAGGATTAGTTTCCCATATCACCTATGTATGATCCCTTGAAGGTGCTAGCCTTTGTTGTGATTTTGAATGCACAACTTCTTCAAATCTTGCCACAAAAATTGAAGAAATGGAGAGCCCAAAACTGCATGTAGTTTCGGCAATGTGAGAGAGAGGAGAGTTGAATGATTTTTGTTACAAAAAATCAATTTATATTTATGCCATAATATTTATTAAATTAATAATAAACTTATGACACAAATCATGCAATGGCTTAGAGTGTCAAACACTCAATTTCCATGCAAAACCATTGAGTGCATTGTACACTATCTCCATGCAATGCATTAGAGTTAAATAATGCATAATATGACATGGTCATGTGGGCCCCACACGTTTCCAAATGAAAGTGGGCCCACGTGTACTCACGCGTTCGGGTTCGATATTTCTGAAATACCGAACTTACGTCGCGACGTTAATTAAATCGAATTTAAATAAATAATTGCGCCTAGCGAAATTATTATTTACGTCGCTAACGAATTAATTCTAAATTAACTCGTTTGCCCGAATTAAAATCTAATTTTAATTTCGCGTCGAAATCGAATTTCGATTATTATATCGAATATAATAATTTTACGATTAATTCCAAATTAATCGTTCTCTCTCTATGTATAGTACTTTATCCAAGATAAAGTCTCTCCGTAATTAATCCAAGATTAATCGAGTTTGAATCATACGTCATTGGTGAATCTTCGGGAAGCGACCCAAGAGATCTCCGGATATGTTGGCAGTAAATACGGTCGTCGGATAATCCGAACACGTACGTACCTCGTACTACGTTTTTACCGATTCACAAGACAAGGTTGGCTTCTAGCAAAGCGCCATGCCTACCCAATTCTCCAGAAATATTCTTATAGGAATATAAGATCTATATCAAGCGTAGTATACCGTAGTATTGCGTACATCGATCCAGTATCGGACGATCACATGTTAGGCCTGGGGCTGGAAATGTGTCTGCCCCGTACGAAACATATATCGGACATCAAGCAACTAGTCTCTTTAAATCAGACAATCCTGACCTGGTCATATTGTCCCGACGGTTGCAACCTTTTATAGAGTACTAGTTCTGTGTCCTGCGTGATCATCACCTCCATATGTCTGAAGTGATACTTCCATCTCGACATCACATCCAGTACACTACGATTCTCGATAAACCCAGAGGAGGTGTACACAGAACCGGTTAAGGTCCCCAACCACCAAAACCAAAGTTTACCGATTGTCACAAGTACTAGCGATGTAAGTCTCAGGTTAAGACCATATACACCTACCCTGATGCGGCCTCCCATAGACACGCAGACATACTACCAATGGGATTCCGCGGGGTCTATCCAGAGCGAAGCTGTTTTCCATACCATCGGTAAAACACAACCTCCTATCGCACTTGCATAAGTATCCAATACTTAAATATATGAGAACTATGCCGTTGTGCCCTCACAACGTGCACAAGCGCAATACTAGTCTATTCCGCATTATCGATGTCGATCTCGATAATACTCCGACTAGGGATATTTAATGATTAAACCTTTATGGATTGATACTGTCTTATATCCTCTCAATCCGGTATTAATCATATGGACTTTCGCCATTTATATATCAAAGTAAATAATATTACAAAACGGCAAAAGGCAATTTCATTATCACATAGTTAATTTTGTACAATAATACAATATCATTTACAAACAGTGACGCTATGGGACACAATGTCTAACAGTTCTTTCTCAAGATCCAAGATTAGCATTGGTTTGTTGGCCAAAGTCAAGATCAATGTCCATCGCGGATGTGTTTGAACCATGAAAGCTTTGTTCCATATCGCATGTCTTCGGCAAGTTGTGATTTGTTGGCCAAAGTCAAGGTCATTTCTTGTTCATCGACATGGATTACGAAGTTTTCCAAGGTAAATGGGTCCCGCTTAACTGGAATCTTTAAGCTTGTTGAGCCAAAACCAAGGCTTAGTTGATTCAGAGGAAAATGTTAGGAAAATATATTGGATATATTGGCATATATATTGTATATATGTTTCAGACTTTGAGGTCCACCTACCGGATCTAGGAATTGGATGAGATCAAATTGATCGTAGAGATCTACCTAGTTAAATAACGTATAGCTTGTTAGCCAAAGTCAAGGTTGTGTGTTATTTAACGGGATCCTATCCCACTAGGAAACTAGGTTTCCCGAGTACTCAACAGAGGGTTAGAGGCTCACCGAAAATTAGTGGGAGGCTAGTATTTGTTGGACAGTTATGACCCATAGCGTCACTATTTGTACAGATCATGGTGTTGTTGTACAAATTAACTATGTGACAAAGGAAATTGCTCTTTTATCATTTGTGATTAGATCACCAAGATGTATAAATGATAGAAGGTCCATATGATTAGTTCTTGGATTGAGATGATATGAGACAGTATCAATCCACGAAGGTTTAATCATTAAATATCCATAGTCATAGTATTATCGAGATTGGACATCGATAGTGCGTAAAAGACTAGTATTACACTTGTGCACGTTGTGAGGGCATAACGGCATAGTTCTCATATATTTGGGATATGATACTCATGAAAGTGTAGTAGGAGGTTGTGTTTTACCGATGGTACGGAAAACAGCTTCGCTCTGGATAGACCCATCGAAATTCCAATGGTAGTATGACTATGTGTCTATGGAAGTCCGAATCAGGGTAGATGTATTTGGTCTTAACCTGAGACTTGCACCGCTAATACTTGCGACAATCAATATACTTTGGTTTTGGTCATCTAGGGATTTAACAGGTTCTGTGTACGCCTCTGCTGGGTATATTGAGAATCTTAGTGTATTGGGTGTGATGTCAAGACGAAAGTATCACTCCAGTCATAGTGGAGATGATGGTCACGTAGGATACGGAACTAGTTCTCTTATGTAATGCAGTCATCGGGATAATATGACTTGGTCATGATTATCCGATTATAGAAACTAGTTACTAGAGATCCGATATGTGCTTCGTACGGGGCAGACACAATTTCAGCCCCAGGCCTAGCACGTGACACCTGATACTGGATCGAAATAGGCAATACTACGTATACTACGCCTGATATAGATCACATATTCTTGTAAGGATTTTTCTCAAGAATTGGGTAGGCATGGCGCTTTGCTAGAAGCCAACCTTGTCTTGTAAATCAGTATAAACGTAGTACTAGGTACTTACGTGTTCGGATAGTCCGACGACCGGATTTACTGCCAACATATCCGGGGATCTCATGGGTCGCTTCCCGAAAATTCACCGATGATGTATGACTCGCACTTTATTAATCTGAGATTAATTAGATGAGAGAGAAAATTAATCCTGAATTAATTGTGGAGATATTTTATCTGGGATAAAATATTAATTAAAGAGAGAGAACGATTAATTTGGAATTAATCGATAAAATAATATATTCGATATATTATACGAAATTTGATTTCGACGCGGAATTGAAATTAGATTTTAATTCGGGCGTACGAGTTAATTTAGAATTAATTAGTTAGCGACGTGAATAGTGATTTTTCTAGGCATAATTATTTAATTACGTCGTAACGGAAAATTCGTTAATTGGGAATTAATGAACCCGAGCCCGGGAGTGTTTGCGAGCGCACTCGCATTTCGAATTCAGGTGCGGCCCGCAAGTCACATCAAGCGTCAAATCACTAGTCAATCAATTGTTGTGACAACTTGTCACTTGATTGTGTGAATAGTGATGGAAGTTGTTGGATGGCTTAAAGCCTTTGACTTTTTGAAAGCCAAAAATTTGGTAATTGAATTTTGAATTCAATATTTGTGTATTAGATACACAAATTCATCCAACCACCAACACTTATCACAAAACACATTTCTCTTTTCTCTTTTCTCTCATTCACGCCCAATGGGCTGAATTTTCTTCCTCTCTTCACTGGTTTTGCCGTGAATGGCAAGGAGAAATTAAGGAATTTTTATGGCAAAAATTCCTAAGTGCTAGCACACATTTGGAGACATACAAAGGTGATAGGGAAACCCACTTGTGAGCTTGTAATCACCACCCAAAAGCTTGGAGCTTGGACCGAAAATGGAGAGCCAAAACAGCCCACTGCCGTGAGCCTTGGAGGAGTTTCAAAGGGCATAAAAAGTTTTGTTTTTCACTGCATCGCCTCAACCGCTCAATGTAAGTATGATTTTGTAACTTCTTTGATGTATTCGCACTTATGTTTCATCACTTTATTCGATCCTCGGGACCGTAGAAACCTAACAATGGTATTAGAGTGAGTTAAAGCATGAAACTTGAATTTCGGGTTAAAATTGGGTAAATTGATTTTGAGCATGTTTGAGTAAAATAAATTGTTTGAGCATGCTTGATTATGGATGACTTTGAGTTATTTGTGATCAATTTTGTGAAAATTTGATTGGAATATTTTTCCCCAAAATTTTGTGGCTTGGCCGAATGGTACCCTAATTGTGGCTCTTGGTGATTTTTGATTTTAGACAATTGGATATGTTTGAAATGCAATGGATATATTTATTTGTGGTTTAATTGGATTGATATCAAAATTGATTTAAAAATAGTCCATATTGCCGAGAACCAAAGAAAGCATGAAATGGGTTTGATTTTTGATTCAATTGTGTTGGACACTAATTGATGATAATGAGCAGGATTAATCAGGCTAATTGGTGTTTTGGAAATATTGATTTGGGTAATTAATTATGGCATTACACTTTGAGTAATTAAATTGTGAAATTGGAATTTTGGAATTTAATTATATTGGGCTTAAATTGGATTTGGGCTTGAAAAGTTGTAATTGGGATTTAATGGGCTAGGTTGTACCAAGATGGGTTTAGGCAAATTGGTTGGATCCAATTGGGCCCAAAACCATTTCCATAAAGTCCAATTATGACTAATGGACCTTAATATTTAATTGGGCCTAAATTGGTTTCTTGGCAAATAAGGGTGATTCCTTAAATGGGCTTTGGTATTTGGGTTTGACCCATATTGACCAAAAGTCCATGCCTTTAGAAATTAATTAAAAGCTCATTGGACTTTAATTGAAATTGACATTGGATGTTAATCGGGCTTTGAGACCCGTAACGATTAGATTTGGAATCTAAGTCATAAAGGTTCGTTAATAATGTGTAATATTTAATTTGGAATTAAATAAATGAATTAGTATTAAATGCAAATTAAATTGGATTTAATGTTGTAGTTTAATTTAATTCAAGAATTCGTACTTTGAGTACTTATTCGCGCGCAAAATCAAATTGTTGTTTGAACATTGGATGGTCATTAATTATCAGATTAATTAATTGGATTAGATTGATTGATAACATGCTTGTGTGAATACATGGTTGCGTCAAGATCAATGGGTTCCGCTTAACTGGAATCATTAAGCTTGTTTTGCCAAATCCAAGGCTTAGTTGATTCAGAGGAAAAAGGTTAGGAAAATATATTAGATATATTTGCATATATATTATATATGTTTAGGACTTGGAGGTCCACCTACCGGATCTAGGAATTGGATGAGATCCAATTGATCTTAGAGATCTACCTATTTAAATATCATACAGCTTGTTGGCCAATGTAAAGATTGTGTTATTTAACGGGATCCTAGCCCACTAGGAAACTAGGTTTCCCGAGTACTCAACAGAGGGTTAGAGGCTCGCCGAAAAATAGTGGGAGGCCAGTATTGAATTTCCAATTTCGGTCAAATACTTGGCTTTACGCGCTTTCAAATTATTTCGTCAATTATAAATATTTATTAGTTGGACTAATATTTTATTATTTTTCTTGTAACAGTTAGATTGTACCCTTACATCGTTAATTGAATAGTTTGACTATTGCAATTAAGATGACAAGAAAGTTAATCATTAGAGATATTATCATGGCGATAATATCTTTAATGACACAAACATTCAAGATTGGGACATGAATCTCAGGATTGTCCTGGGATCCGAGAAGTTGCTCTACACTATAGAGAGACCTCTTGGGCCTAATCCTCGACCTGATCAGTTGCTTGATCTATAGCTTTGGAAGACTCATTGCGATGACAACTCGACTACTCAATGGGTAATGCTTGCTGCCATGACTCCACAATTCCGTCGTCAGAACAAGGGATTGGATCCATATGAGATGATGGCGAAGTTGCATGATCTTCACCGATCTAATCTTAGATCGTAAAGATATGAGTTGTAGAAGAAGCTCTTCCGCGCTCGCATGTCAGAGGGTACGTCTGTTGGGCACCATGTGTCACAGATGATTGCTGACATTGAGCAGCTGAGACGTATAGGCATTGTCTTCGAGGCTGAGACTTCAGTAGATTTGATCTTATAATCTCTCCCCGACACTTGGAGTGGGTTCATCATGAACTACAATATGATGAACCAAGAACAAACTCTTGGAGAGTTGATGTCCACACTACGCGAAGTAGAAAAAGAGCTCCTAAAGGGCAAGAAGCGCGAGGCGTACTTCGCTTCAACATCTTAGACTCCGAGGGCTTGGCCCAAGGCGACTGGAGGTGTAAAGAAGAAGAATAAAAAGAAAGGCAGGCCAAATCATCAAAACCTTATGGGAAGGGTAAAGACAAATGCCAAGATGTATGTCTGCAGTGCAGCAAGTGGGGTCACTGGAAGCGTGACTGCCGCGAGTACAAGGCACACATGAAGGAAATCAAAGCGGGCAAGGCACCACATTCAGATATGTTTGTTATAGAAATAAACATTACTACTACTAGTTTTAAAAATTCGATTTTTGATTCTGGTTGTGGTACTCATATATGTACTGATGTGCATGATCTGTAGATTAGCAGGAGACTGGCCTCATGAGAGATTGACCTCCTCGTTGGAAATGGGACACATGTCACCGTTTTGGCCGTTGGCACTTTTGTTTTGGAACTGCCCTCGGGGCATGTGCTTGAACTTACAGAGTGTTATTATGTACCTAGTTTGACTAGGAATATTATTTATGTATCTATGTTAGCCCAATGTGGGTATACTTTTGTATTTAGAAACACTGGGTGTTTTATGTATAAAAATGATATGGAAATTTGCACTGCTGATGTAAATAATGGTCTTTAAATTTTGAATATAAATCAATCTCAAACATATAATGTAACAAACAAAGGGCTGAAACTAAGTAACAAAGATGAAGCTTATATGTGGCATTATCATCTGAGACATATTAACAAGACTCGCATATCCACACTTTCGAAGAGTTGGTAGTTGGACATATTTGATCCAAATTCATATGACGTCTGCGAATCTTGTTTATTAGGCAAAATGCCTAAATCAACTTTTAGCGGTAAAGGTGTACGTACCACCAAACTGTTAGCCCTCGTTCAAAGTGATGTATGTGGGCCCATGTCTAGCCAGGCTAGAAGTGGATATGAATACTTCGTAACCTTTATGGATGATGCATCGCGTTATGGTTATGTGTATCTTATGAGACACAAGTCGGAAACATTTGAGAAATGCAAAGAGTTTCGACACGATGTAGAAAAACAGACCGTCAAAAGTATTAAGACATTACGGTGGGACCGTGGTGGCGAATACTTAAGCAATGAGTTTCTTGATTACTTGAAGGTATATGGTATTCTTTCACAGTGGACTCCTCTTTGAACACCACAATTAAATGGTTTTTCCAAACGGAGAAACCGAACTTTTTGGACATGGTAAGGTCTATGATGAGTCGCACAGAGCTACCTATTTCCTTCTGGGGATATGCATTGAACAGTGCAATACTTATTTTGAATAAGATTCCGTCAAAATCTGTTCAACAGACACGATATGAAATATTGACAGGAAAGAAATCGGGTTTCTCATTCCTGAAGATTTGGGGATGCTGGACATATGTCAAACGTTTGGAAGGTACCAAACTAGAAACCAAATTGGATAAATGCCTATTTGTAGGATATCCTAGGGAACCAAAGGATATTACTTCTATCACCGACAAGAGAACAAAGTATTTGTTGCTCTACATACGGTTTTCCTTGAGAAGGAATTCCTAAATGCAGTGGTAAGTGGGAGGAAAGTAGAACTCAATGAAAATCAGAGTGATACTATTCCTGGCATAGAATCCTTCACGGAACATGAACAATTCATCGGGGATGAAACTGTACCACAATCTTCGAATACACAAGAACCTCGTAGGTCGGAGAGAGTCAGAAAACAACCTGAGAGGTATGGGTTTCTGATCTCACCTCATGTGGATATCAATCTTATTGAGGAAGATGAACCGGCTATGTATGAGGAAGCGATACAAGGTATCGAATCTGGTTTATGGCAAGATTCCATGAGTTTCGAAATGGATTCCATGTACACCAACCAAGTTTGGACACTGGTTGTTTCACCAGAAGGCGTAAAGCCTATTGGTTGCAAATGGGTCTTCATGAGGAAGACCGACATGGATGGCATTATAGAAACGTACAAAGCTAGGCTTGTAGCGAAAGGGCATCATCAACGACATGGTGTCGATTACGATGAAATTTTTTCACCCGTTGCCATGATTAAATCCATTCGGATTATGCTTGCTATTGCTGCATTTTTGATTACGAGATATGGCAGATGTACGTCAAAACCGCTTTCCTTAATGGAAACCTTTTGGAGGATGTTTATATGCAATAGCCTGATGGTTTTATCGTACCTAGACTTGCAAACAAGGTTTGTAAGTTAAATCGATCCATTTATGGATTGAAGCAAACATCGCGTTCTTGGAACCAACATTTTGATGAGATCATAAAAGAATATGATTTCGTTCAAAACGAGGATGATCCTTGTGTATATAAGAAGGTTAGTGGGAGCGCACTGAAATTCATTGTCCTTTACGTTGATGATGAATTGCTTATTGACAATGACATTCCAATATTAATGTTAGGTTTGGGGGTGTGATGAGTGGTATTTATATCACTATTTCCCACTCATTTAACCTAATTTTTTGTATAGTTTCTTGAGTTTTGTGAATATTTTGATGTGTTTTGTGTTATTTTGTAGATAAATAAGTTTCAGGACATTCTGGAGGTGATTTGGGCCACTCATTTAACCCTCTGTTGAGTACCGCCACGTGGCGAGGTGGTTGGGCTTCAATTATTGTGACATGTGGCGGCTTCTGATTGGTCGTTGAGATTCTTATCCGCCACGTGTCAGATAAAGATTAGATACTCAATGATTGATGCTGACGTGGCGGTGATGTGGGGATGACGTGGCGACACGTGGGAAAGAGATTGTCAGCACCTTAGGATTGCGACACGTGGCACTTCCTGATTGGCTGATGATGATGTGGTACGACACGTGGCAATGTTGACTTGTTGACTTGCTGACGTGGCTGATGATATGGAGACACGTAGGATGCCACGTGGCACACGTGGCGATGATGACTGTCGGCACCGTAGGATTCTGACACGTGGCACGGCGCATGTTAGCAGATCGGCTTTGATGGTGACACGTGGCACGGCGCAATTAGCAAAGTCAAACTTTTCTCAGATTCTGATTTGTGAACCCGGCGCACGTTAGCACTGTTCAGCGCATTTTAGGCGTCGCGAAGTGGAAGATCTTGGCGTCGCGACTCAGGAATTTAGAAAAATGCCCTTTTCGTCCAATTTTCACTGTATTGGCCCAAATCACTTCCAGAATGTCCTGAAACTTATTTATCTACAAAATAACACAAAACCCATCAAAATATTCACAAAACTCAAGAAACTATACAAAATATTAGGTTAAATGAGTGGGAAATAGTGATATAAATACCACTCATCAATTAACATCGGTGAAAGCTTGGCTTTCATTAAAATTCTCCATGACGGATCTGGGAGAAGCAGCCTTTATACTGGGAATAAAGATCTATCGGGATAGATCTAGAAATCTGCTTGGACTCTCCCAGAGCATGTACATTGACAAAGTGTTGAAGAGATTCAACATGGATCAGTCCAAGAGGGGACTGTTGCCAGTGTCACATGGCGTCACTATATCTAAAGAGATGTGTCCTAAAACACAAGATGAAAGAGACGTGCTAGAAGCCAACGAATATATTACTTTAAGAATATTTCTGGAGAATTAGGTAGGCACGGTGCTTTGCTAGAAGCCAACCATGTCTCGTAAATCGGTAAAAATGTGGTACGAGGTACGCACGTGTTCGGATAGTCCGACGACCAGATTTACTGCCAACATATCCAAGGATCTCATGGGTCACTTCCCGAAGATTCACCGATGACGTATGATTCGAACATAATTAATCTAGGATTAATTGCGGAGAAATTTTATTTAGGATAAAAAACTATTTGAAGAGAGAGAATGATTAATTTTGAATTAATCGATTAAATAATATATTGGATATATTAAATGAAATTGGATTTCGACACATAATTAAAATTGGATTTTAATTTGGGCGAACGAATTAATTTATAATTAATTCGCGAGCGACGTGAATAATAATATTGCTAGGCATAATTATTTAATTAAATTTGATTTAATTACGTCGCAACAAAAAAATCCTTAATTCAGAATTGATGAACCCGAGCTCGGGATGTGTTTGCGTGCCCACTCGGATTTTGAATTAAAATGGGGCCCACAAGTCACATCACGTGTCACATCAATTGTCACTTCAGTGATGGAAGTCATGTCAACTTTTTGGTGATAGACATCTAGTCACTTTAAGTGATGGGAGTAGTTGAGAGTAATAAATGCTATTTTCCCTCCAAATCTTGGTTTTTACTTTTTGGAAAATGATATACCAAATTTTTTTTTTGACTTTTTCATAACTTGTATTTGTTTTAGAAACAAAACAAAGGAAAAAGAAAAACTCTCTCTTTCTTTCTCACCTTGGCCGAATACAACAAGGATTTTTGGGGAAATTTTGTTGCAAAATTTATCCATTGCTAGCACACAAAGAATCATACTAGGTGATAGGGAAACCATCCTTTGAGTTTGGAATCTCAACCTTCAAGCTTGGAGCTTCAACCAACAACTTCAAAGAGGAGATCTTGGAGGACTTCTCAAAGGAAATTTTTTATCTACAACGCATCCTACAACTGTTCTTTGTAAGTATGTTTCTGTCATTCTTACTTCTTGTATTCACATGTTTTATGCTTGGATTGATCATGGGAATGCCTTAGAAACCCAACAATGGTATCATGGAGCATATTTGAGCATGAAATTTGATTAGGGTTTATATACTAAAATTTGGGTATTTTTGATTTGAGCATTTTTTATCAAATTGTTTGTTTGAGTATGCTTGTATTTTGATAACTTAGATTTATGCATGATCAATTTTAAGAAAAATTAATTGGATTAATTTTCCTCAATATTTGGGGCTTGGTCGAATCTTAGTGAACCCTAAAGTCATGGTAATTTTTTGTTTTTTTAAATCATTAGATGAGTTTAAAGACTTGAGATATATTGATTTGTGATTTAATCAGATTGAAATCGAAATCGGATATAAAATCCTTCAAATTGCTGTGACCAACGTAGCATGTAAATGAGTTGATGGTAATAATGTTAGACATATGTTGAAAAATTAATGCATGATTAATGATTAAATTAATATTTTGGAAATGTTAATTTAGATAATTAATTAGTGCTAAACACTTTAATTAATTAAATTGAGAATTTTGGAAAATTAGAATTTAATTAATTGGGCTTAATTTGGAATTGGGCTTAAAATGTTGTGTTTGGGCCTAATGGGCTTGGTTGGGCCAAGTTGGTTTAGGACAATTGGATTGGATCCAAATTGGGCTTAAACCATTCCATTAAGTCCAAACATAACAAATGGGCCTTTAAATATTTAATTGGGCATAATGGGCCAAAATTGATTTCTTGGCAAATAGGGTGATTCCTTAATTGGGCATTGGTATTTGGGTTTGACCCATACTGACCAAAGCCCATGCCTTAAGAAATTAATTGAAAGCCCATTGGACTTTAATTAAATGGTCATTGGATGTTAATTGGGCTTTGAGACCCATTAATATTAGATTTAGAATCTAAGTCGTAAAGGCGCATTAAAAGGTGTAATTATTTAATTTGGAATTAAAATAGAATTAGTATTGAATACAAATTAAATTAGATTTAAAATTTTAGTTCGAAATAATTCAAGAATTACTTTACTTTGAGTACTTATTCTTAAACGAGTTGGACTCGCGCAAATCAAATCGTTGTTTGAACATTGGATTATCACTTTATTCAAAGATTAATTAATTGGATTAGATTGATTGAATAACATGTTTTGTGTGAATACATGGATGTGTTGTATGAATAATGAATATCATATGGATATTAGAAGGGAAAGGGCAATTTTGGAAATTGTTGTATTTTAGAATTTATTAAATTGGACCTGCGTGTCCAGTCTTATCTCTCGATTCTTTGTAATTCTCTTCTCACATAATTCCCCTCAATGTAAAAGAGGTTTCTTTAATTGTATTATGTAATTGGGTAGAAGTTAGAATAGTGCTAGCCGGGGATAGGAAATGGAGTGATTTGTTCTAGGAATAATTTGTGAGATATACATCCGCATATCATTATTAATTTATTTACCGCGCCTTATTATGCTTTTAGAATGCATGCTTAAGGGTGTATGATGAGACCTAATCAAAGATAATAAATTGGTTGCCAATTTACGCGAAAATCCCTCAACAGATATTAAGTGTTTTCCTTCCATTGAGTGATTCATTCTTAAGATCCAAGATTGGCACTGGTTTGTTGGCCAAAGTCAAAACCTTTGTCCATCGCGGATGTGTTTGAATCATGAAGGCTTTGTTCTATATCGTTTGTCTTGTCCAAGTTTTGATTTGTTGGCCAAAGTCAAGATCACTTCTTGTCCATCGACATCGATTACGAAGTTTTCCAAAGTCAATGGGTTCCGCTTAACTGGAATCATTAAGCTTGTTGTGCCAAATCCAAGGCTTAGTTGATTCAGAGGAAAAATGTTAGGAAAATATATTAGATATATTTGCATATATATTATATATGTTAGGACTTGGAGGTCCACCTACCGGATCTAGGAATTGGATGAGATCCAATTGATCTTAGAGATCTTCTTATTTAAATATCATACAGCTTGTTGGCCAATGTCAAGGTTGTGTTATTTAACGGGATCCTATCCCACTAGGAAACTAAGTTTCCCGAGTACTCAACAGAGGGTTAGAGGCTCGCCGAAAAATAGTGGAGAGGCCAGTATTGAATTTCCAATTTCGGTCAAATACTTGGCTTTACGCGCTTTCAAATTATTTCGTCAATTATAAATATTTATTAGTTGGACTAATATTTTATTATTTTTATTGTAACAGTTAGATTGTACCCATACATCGTTAATTGAATAGTTTGACTATTGCAATTAAGATGACAAGAAAGTTAATCATTAGAGATATTATCATGGGCGATAATATCTTTAATGACACAAACATTCAAGATTGGGACATGAATCTCAGGATTGTCCTGGGATCCGAGAAGTTGCTCTACACTATGGAGAGACCTCTTGGGCCTAATCCTCGACCTGATCAGTTGCTTGATCTAGAGTTTTAAAAGACTCATTGCGATGACAACTCGACTACTCAATGGGTAATGCTTGCTGCCATGACAACACAATTCCGTCGTCAGAACAAGGGATTGGATCCATATGAGATGATGGCGAAGTTGCATGATCTTCACCGATCTAATCTTAGATCACAAAGATATGAGTTTTAGAAGAAGCTCTTCCGCGCTCGCATGTCAGAGGGTACATCTGTTGGGCACAATGTGTCACAGATGATTGCTGACATTGAGCAGCTGAGACATATAGGCATTGTCTTCGAGGCTGAGACTTCAGTAGATTTGATCTTATAATCTCTCCCCGACACTTGGAGTGGGTTCATCATGAACTACAATATGATGAACCAAGAACAAACTCTTGGAGAGTTGATGTCCACACTGCGCGAAGTAGAAAAAGAGATCCTAAAAGGCAAGAAGCGCGAGGCGCACTTCGCTTCAACATCTTAGACTCCGAGGGCTTGGCCCAAGGCGACTGGAGGTGTAAAGAAGAAAAAGAAAAATAAAGGCAAGGCCAAATCTTCAAAACCTTCTGGGAAGGGTAAGGACAAATGCCAAGATGTATGTCTGCAATGCAGCAAGTGGGGTCACTGGAAGCGTGACTGCCGCGAGTACAAGGCACACATGAAGGAAATCAAAGCGGGCAAGGCACCACATTCAGATATGTTTGTTATAGAAATAAACATGTCTACTACTAGTTTTAAAAATATGATTTTGATTCTGGTTGTGGTACTCATATATGTACTGATGTGCATGATCTGTAGATTAGCATGAGACTGGCCTCATGAGAGATTGACCTCCTCGTTGGAAATGGGACACATGTCACCGTTTTGGCCGTTGGCACTTTTGTTTTGGAACTGCCCTCGGGGCATGTACTTAAACTTACAGAGAGTGTTATTATGTACCTAGTTTGACTAGGAATATTATTTCTGTATCTATGTTAGCCCAATGTGGGTATACTTTTGTATTTAGAAAAACACTGGTGTTTTATGTATAAAAATGATATGGAAATTTGCACTGCTGATGTAAATAATGGTCTTTATATTTTGAATATAAATCAATCTCAAACATATAATGTAACAAACAAAGGGCTGAAACTAAGTAACAAAGATGAAGCTTATATGTGGCATTATCATCTGAGACATATTAACAAGACTCGCATATCCACACTTTCGAAGAGTTGGTAGTTGGACATATTTGATCCAATTCATATGACGTCTGCGAATCTTGTTTATTAGGCAAAATGCCTAAATCACGTTTTAGCGGTAAAGGTGTACGTACCACCAAACTGTTAGCCCTCGTTCATAGTGATGTATGTGGGCCCATGTCTAGCTAGGCTAGAAGTGGATATGAATACTTCGTAACCTTTATGGATGATGCATCGCGTTATGGTTATGTGTATCTTATGAGACACAAGTCGGAAACATTTGAGAAATTCAAAGAGTTTCGACACGAAGTAGAAAAACAGACCGTCAAAAGTATTAAGACATTACGGTCAAACCGTGGTGGCGAATACTTAAGCAATGAGTTTCTTGATTACTTGAAGGTATATGGTATTCTTTCACAGTGGACTCCTCTTTGAACACCGCAATTAAATGGTTTTTCCAAACGGAGAAACCGAACTTTTTGGACATAGGAAGGTCTATGATGAGTCTCACAGAGCTACCTATTTCCTTCTGGGGATATGCATTGAACAGTGCAATACTTATTTTGAATAAGATTCCGTCAAAGTCTGTTCAACAGACACGATATGAAATATTGACAGGAAAGAAATCGGGTTTCTCATTCCTGAAGATTTGGGGATGCTGGACATATGTCAAACGTTTGGAAGGTACCAAACTATAAACCAAATCGGATAAATGCCTATTTGTAGGATATCCTAGGGAAACCAAAGGATATTACTTCTATCACCCACAAGAGAACAAAGTATTTGTTGCTCTACATACGGTTTTCCTTGAGAAGGAATTCCTAAATGCAGTGGTAAGTGGGAGGAAAGTAGAACTCGATGAAAATCAGAGTGATACTGTTCCTGGCATAGAATCCTTAATGGAACATGAACAATTCATCGAGGATGAAACTGTACCACAATCTTCGTATACACAAGAACCGCGTAGGTCGGAGAGAGTCAGAAAACAACCTGAGAGGTATGGGTTTCTGATCTCACCTCATGTGGATATCAATCTTATTGAGGAAGATGAACCGGCTATGTATGAGGAAGCGATACAAGGTATCGAATCTGGTTTATGGCAAGATTCCATGAGTTTCGATATGGATTCCATGTACACCAACCAAGTTTGGACACTGGTTGTTGCACCAGAAGGCGTAAAGCCTATTGGTTGCAAATGGGTCTTCAAGAGGAAGACCGACATGGATGGCAATATAGAAACGTACAAAGCTAGGCTTGTAGTGAAAATGCATCATCAACGACATGGTGTCGATTACGATGAAATTTTTTCACCCGTTGCCATGATTAAATCCATTCGGATTATGCTTGCTATTGCTGCATATTTTGATTACGAGATATGGCAGATGTACGTCAAAACCGATTTCCTTAATGGAAACCTTTTGGAGGATGTTTATATGCAATAGCCTGATGGTTTTATCGTACCTAGACTTGCACACAAGGTTTGTAAGTTAAATCGATCCATTTATGGATTGAAGCAAACATCGCGTTCTTGGAACCAACATTTTGATGAGGTCATAAAAGAATATGATTTCGTTCAAAACGAGGATGATCCTTGTGTATATAAGAAGGTTAATGGGAGCGCACTGAAATCCATTGTCCTTTACGTTGATGATGAATTGCTTATTGATAATGACATTCCAATATTAATGTTAGGTTTGGGGGTGTGATGAGTGGTATTTATATCACTATTTCCCACTCATTTAACCTAATATTTTGTATAGTTTCTTGAGTTTTGTGAATATTTTGATGTGTTTTGTGTTATTTTGTAGATAAATAAGTTTCAGGACATTCTGGAGGTGATTTGGGCCACTCATTTAACCCTCTGTTGAGTACCGCCACGTGGCGAGGTGGTTGGGCTTCAATTATTGTGACACGTGGCGGCTTCTGATTGGTCGTTGAGATTCTTATCCGCCACGTGTCAGATAAAGATTAGATACTCAATGATTGATGCTGATGTGGTGGTGATGTGGCGATGACGTGGCGACACGTGGGAAAGAGACTGTCGGCACCTTAGGATTGCGACACGTGGCACTTCCTGATTGGCTGATGATGATGTGGTACGACACGTGGCAATGTTGACTTGTTGACTTGCTGACGTGGCTGATGATATGGAGACACGTAGGATGCCATGTGGCACACGTGGCGATGATGACTGTCGGCACCGTAGGATTCTGACACGTGGCACGGTGCATGTTAGCAGATCGGCTTTGATGGTGACACGTGGCACGACGCATTTTAGCAAAGTCAAACTTTTCTCAGATTCTGATTTGTGAACCCGGCACATGTTAGCACTGTTCGGCGCATTTTAGGCGTCGCGACGTGGAGATCTTGGCGTCGCGACGCAGGAATTTACAAAAATGCCCTTTTCGTCCAATTTTCACTGTTTTGGCCCAAATCACCTCCAGAATGTCCTGAAACTTATTTATCTACAAAATAACACAAAACACATCAAAATATTCACAAAACTCAAGAAACTATACAAAATATTAGGTTAAATGAGTGGGAAATAGTGATATAAATACCACTCATCAATTAACATCGGTGAAAGCTTGGCTTTCATTAAAATTCTCCATGACGGATCTGGGAGAAACAGCCTTTATACTGGGAATAAAGATCTATCGGGATAGATCTAGAAATCTGCTTGGACTCTCCCAGAGCATGTACATTGACAAAGTGTTGAAGAGATTCAACATGTATCAGTCCAATAGGGGACTGTTGCCAGTGTCACATGGCGTCACTATATCTAAAGAGATGTGTCTTAAAACTCAAGATGAAAGAGACAACATGAGTCGAATATCGTTCACCTCGGTAGTCGGATTGATCATGTATGCCATGATATGTACGCGAGCTGATGTTTCGTATGCTTTGAGCATGTGTAGTCGCTATCAGGCCGATCCAGGTGATGGTCACTGGATGGCGGTTAAGAACATCCTTAAGTATCTTAGACGAACTAAGGATGCTTTCTTAAACTATGGAGATGGAGAACTTGAGGAAACTGGGTATACCGATGCAAGTTTCCAAACCGATAAAGACGACTGCAAGTCACAATCCGGGTACATATTTTGTTTGAATAATGGAGCAGTAAGCTGGAAATCTTCCAAGCAAGAGACTGTTGTCGATTCAACGATAGAAACGGAGTACATTGCTGCAGCTGAAGCAGCAAAAGAGGCAGTTTGGATCCGTAAATTCCTAATTGTATTAGGAGTAGTTCTGTTAGCAGCTGAGCCTGTTCCATTGTATTGTGACAATAAGGGGGCTATAGCGTAGGCTAAGGAATCGCGGTCTCATCAACGATCCAAACATGTTCTTCGATGTTTCCATCTGATTCGTGAGATCATACATCGTGGCGATGTGAAGCTCGAGAAGGTCGCATTAGATGACAAAATTGCAGATCTGCTGACGAAAGTTATTCCTCAGCAAAAGGTTGAGCGATATGTACATAGTTCAGGTGTTAGATGTTTGAGTGACTGGCTATGGGCCAAGTGGGAGATTGTTGCACAATTATGACGCATAACGTCACTATTTGTAAAAGACATTGTGGTTTTTGTACAAATTAACTATGTGACAATGGAAATTGCATTTTATTATTTTGTAATTTGATTACTTATATATATAAATGATAAAAGTCCTTATGATTAGTTACAGATTATTAGATATGAGACAATATCAATCCATAAAAGGTTTAATCATTAAATATCCATAGTCATAGTATTATCGAGACTGGACATCGATAATACAGAATAGACTAGTATTGCACTTGTGTGTGTTATGGAAGCGTAACAGTATAGTTCTCATATATTTAAGTATTGGATACTTATGCAAGTGTGATCGGAGGTTGTGTTTACCGATGGTACGGAAACAGCTTCGCTCTGGATAGACCACTCGGAATCACATTGGTAGTATGACTATGTGTCTATGGGAATCCGCATCAGGGTAGGTATATTTGGTCTTAACCTGAGACTTGCATCGCTAGTACTTGCGACAATCAATACCCTTTGTTTTGGTCGTCCGAGAGTTTAACAGGTTCCGTGTACGCCTCTTCTGGGTTTTTGAGAATCGTAGTGTATTGGATGTGATGTCAAGACTGAAGTATCACTTCAGTCATATGGTGATGATGATCAAACAGGGATACAAAACTGGTACTCTTATGGGTTGCAACCATCGGGATAATATGACAAGGTCAGGATTATCCGATTAAAGAGACTAGTTACTTGTGTTCCGATATATGCTTCCTACGGGGCATACACTTTTATTAAGATGGTTTTCTACTTCAGTTTTGAAGTCTTTGAATTTCTCAAAGTTTTCAGATTTGTACCGCATAAGGTACACATACCATATCGCGAGTGGTCATCGATAAAGGTAATGAAGTAAGAGAATCCACCTCTAGCGGTGACTGACATTGGTCTGCATACATCAGAGTGTATGAGTTCTAATGTCTCCGCTGCAACTGTAATTTACCTTTGAAGGGTAATTTGGTCAATTTACCAAGTAAACAAGACTCACAAGTTCCATAAGGTTTACATTTGAAGGGTTTGAAATACCCATCCTTATATAGCTTAGTTAATCTTGTTTCATTGATATGACCTAAGCGACTGTGCCATAAAAGTGATTCATTGAGATTATTCAAGTTAACGTTGTATATATTAGAGGTTGAACATCATTAGTTAGTTTGTAAGACATAGATACCATTATTCAAAATACAATATCCATATTTTATTTCAATGAAATAAATAGAACATTCATTACTACTTGTTAGGTACGAAAAGCCTTTATTACATAAAGAAGAAATTGAAATGATGTTCTTTACTAGAGAACGTACATAAACACAATCTTCTAAGTCTAAAACTAAACCATTCGGCAAAACTATTGAATAAGTCCCCACACACAATGCAGCCAGTTTTGCTCCATTACCCATGCGTAAGTCAACCTCCCCATGACGGAGTCGCCTACTGTTTCTCAGGCCTTGCACATTGTTACACAAGTGAGTCCCACAACCGGTGTCAAGCACCCAAGTAGAAGGTTCATAGTTTTTGAGAATATAGTTCAATCATATACAACATAAATGAAGCATTGGGCTTCTTGGCCTCTTGGGCTTCCTTAGCTTCCTTGGCTTTCAAGGATCTGCAGTCTTTCTTCCAATGACCCTTATTTCAACAAAAGAAACATTTCCCATTTCCTTTTTTCTTCTCCACCTTACCATTGGGCTTTAGGTGATCTAGAGCCTTGGCTTTGCCCTTATTTTTCTTTGGGCCTCGTGGCTTCAGGTCCATACCCGTAAGCATGACGGAGGTTTTAAGCTCCGGTTTCAAGTGCTTCTCTGCTTGCTTTATCAGATTGTGCAATTATGCTAAAGTAGCTTCTTTATCAGATAAATGAAACTGCATAATAAAGTTAGAGAATTCTTTTGGTAAGGACTGAAGAATTAGATCGTGACCTATCTCATGATCCATGATGAACCCGAGGTTGGCCAATTTTTCAATGTGGCCAATCATCTTAAGCACTTGTCCACTAACAGATCCTTCCTTATACCTTATTTGGAATAAGTCACATGACACATGGAATCTCACGGTATGAACGGAAGTTGCATACAACTCCTTCAAGTGAAAGATGATGGTTTGAGCATCCATATCTTCATGAGCTTTCTGAAGTTCATCCGACTTAGAGCCAAGCATTATGCAAACTACTTACTCATCATCATTGACGTGTTTCTTCCAAGCATCAAATGTATCTTGGTCAGTATCTTCTGTGGGTTCAGAGGGAAATGGTCTTTCAAGAACATAGAAAATCTTTTCCTATCGTAAGACAATTTTAAGGTTTCTAAACGAGTCATTGTAGTTGTCTTCTTTGAGGTTATGCTCATCAAAGATGGAACAAAGTGATACTCTGTTTGCCATTTGAATGTTTGTGAAATATTTTAACCCACCCGTTAAGAGAAAATGTTAAAATTAGGAATATGTTTTCATTAATGTTTCATAATAACATGGGCTTTAATATTATGAAGTTGCTCTCACTCAATTGTTTAAAAACTTTTAAGAAAATCGCATCAACCCCAATATGATGGATTTTTTATGGGCAATGATCCTATTATCATCATTTCATAACTCCGACTAGGGCCGATCGTTATAAAATACGATAATTAGGTAGGTTCCCAACCAATTTATGATATAAATCACAATTCCTTGATCATTGGGTTGGGCAATCAAACATGCCATATCTTATGCTAGTCCTTGTGGACACCCAATCTTTGCCACAAAGTTATAAGACCACGCCTCAGGGTCCATGCGTCTTATGACTCAGAAAAGTCAAACCATTGTCAATAGTATGATTTAGGGACAAATTGGAATTGGTCTGTCTGGTAAAGTCTTGTCCTGGCAATATAGTTTAAGCCCTTTGGGTCTATACTTTACAATGGGAGGCAAATCTTAGACTTAAATTATTATTGAGGATTTTAGCAAGTTTAAGTGAATAACTGTCAAATGGATTCCTCCATTGAAAATTCCCCAACCGGAGGGTGGAGCAAACTCTCTTAAATACCCTTACCTCTTAGGCTTTTATTGCCTTGGTGACAGGAATAAACAATAGATCCTCCAAATTAGTCCAACACCTTAAATATAATTTAAGGTAAGCTTTGAGTAAATTATTATCTAGATGTCTTCACAGCTTTTCCTTTTGGCTATAAAAAGGTAGTGAGTGAAGAAAGACACCAAATCATTATCTAACTCTAGTAATACCTTCGGTTAAATTAACTTTAGTTTGGAAAGTTTTATTAACCCCTTGGTCCCAACCCACTTGTATCTTTTATAATGTCTTTTATTATAAACAAGTGATTTATATTTATTAGCCTTAAAAGTAATAAATCTCTAAGTTCATCACAGAATAATTACTTAGCTAAGGGATAAGCAATACACTCTCTATTTCCTAGAAAGTCTCTAGATGCTTGCACCCTAAAATAATCATGCCCATTCTAATCATACATAGAATCATCAGGCATATGAGTTTTAATATGTTGGAATTTTTTTAGGCATTAAATAACTTTGATTAATATTTAATTATGATATTTTATTTTATTTTATTCAAATAAATTTACTATTCACGTTTTTCTACAGACGCATAAACTTTAAATGCAATTTCACAATTCAAATCTTAACCAAATCAAGCAAAACTTGTGCCTAAAATTAAGTTCCGGGTGTTAGCTTTCCAACGGGCATTTAAAGACCCAATTTCGAGTTCAAACAAGTGAGAACTAATCAAAATAAAAACGACGCGCTGATACTACTGTTGGGAAGCGGGCGCGAGTGCGCAGCGGAAAATAAAAAATTATTATGTGCTTTCTCTTTGCCCAAGACCCATTTGTTTTTATTATTATACAAGCCTAGGCATGTTACTATATATTCTAAGCATAAAACTCATAAAACATACAAAGAACATAAACCTAAACATGCTAACTATCATAAGAACTCTAATTAAAATAAAGAAAGAAAAAGACTTACTTGAACCGTAGACTCCTCCAGTCCTCCCTCCAATCTACAAGCTTTTCTCGAACTCAGCAAGCTCTTCCACGTTCCAAAGAGCCACCCAAGTGTGTGGCCTCCAAGATGCACACACCAAAGCCAAAACTCAACGGCAAGACTACGCATTGAATGCAAATGTATTTTGCCTTTGGTACTAGCCTAGGCAAATACCTCAAAATTTTTAACTCGAGGTTCCTCTAGTCAATTAGACATAAGGATCCTCAAAATCAGTGTCTTACTTATAAACTTTAGAGTTGTTCACTTATATAAACCCAAGATATGAAAGGTTTTGGTGTAAAAATTTGTGAAGAATTCTTTGTGTTTATATAGTGCTCCAAAGACAAAAAATTTAATTAAGAATCCGATGTGGAATAAAAGCTAATTTAATCTTAGCAATTGGATCTTAATTTAGTGGTTTAATGAGATTATAAAACCCTAATAAGAGTTTGGGCCGAATTGGAATTCAAAACAAATAACAAATTTTTTTTTACTATTCATGTTACTATTCACGTGAATTGTAATTATTTTTATTCCAATTCCAAAGTGCCCCCATCGTCATTCACCAATCCCTAAGCCACTATGGAACCTCATAAATGATATGTTCATAATTAAACACATTGAACCATTATGAACAATTCCTACAACAATCATATATGCTGTTATATTTGTATTGTGCACTATTAACCATTGATTTCGACTTTGTATGTGTGACCTTTTGGGTTCCCCTCAAGTTGGACATGAAATGAATCGTGATAATTTAATCGAACATAAATTATCCTCCAACCAGATGGTCGTTCGATTTCAATGACCAAGGTTGTGTTGGTTTCTATTACCAAGCCCCAAGATCAACAAGAACAAGCAAAATATATAAATACATGAATGAATTAATTGAAGTATGGCGGAATCATACTCACAATACTTGAAAATGGATGCAAAGATGATGCGAAATTCCTCCCTTGTGCAGTGAAGCTCTCGGCCAAGAAGAAAAGAGGGACTCCAAGTCGAGTTTGATCCTTCCAAGCTCAAGGATTAGTTTCCCATATCACCTATGTATGATCCCTTGAAGGTGCTAGCCTTTGTTGTGATTGTGAATGCACAACTTCTTCAAATCTTGCCACAAAAATTGAAGAAATGGAGAGCCCAAAACTGCATGTAGTTTCGGCAATGTGAGAGAGATGAGAGTTAAATGATTTTTGTTACAAAAAATCAATTTATATTTATGCCATAATATTTATTAAATTAATAAAAAACTTATGACACAATCATGCAATGGCTTAGAGTGTCAAACACTCAATTTCCATGCAAAACCATTGAGTGCATTGTACACTATCTCCATGCAATGCATTAGAGTTAAATAATGCATAATATGACATGTGTCATGTGGGCCCCACACGTTTCCAAATGAAAGTGGGCCCACGTGCACTCACGCGTTCGGGTTCGATATTTCCGAAATACCGAACTTACGTCGTGACGTTAATTAAATCGAATTTAAATAAATAATTACGCCTAGCGAAATTATTATTTACGTCGCTAACGAATTAATTCTAAATTAACTCGTTGGCCGAATTAAAATCTAATTTTAATTTCGCGTCGAAATCGAATTTCGATTATTATATCGAATATAATAATTTTACGATTAATTCCAAATTAATCGTTCTCTCTCTATGTATAGTACTTTATCCAAGATAAAGTCTCTCCGTAATTAATCCAAGATTAATCGAGTTTGAATCATACGTCATTGGTGAATCTTCGGGAAGCGACCCAAGAGATCTCCGGATATGTTGGCAGTAAATACGGTCGTCGGATAATCCGAACACGTACGTACCTCGTACTACGTTTTTACCGATTCACAAGACAAGGTTGGCTTCTAGCAAAGCGCCATGCCTACCCAATTCTCCAGAAATATTCTTATAGGAATATAAGATCTATATCAAGCGTAGTATACCGTAGTATTGCGTATATCGAACCAGTATCGGATGATCACATGTTAAGGCCTGGGGCTGGAAATGTGTATTCCCCGTACGAAACATATATCGGACATCAAGCAACTAGTCTCTTTAAATCGGACAATCCTGACCTGGTCATATTGTCCCGACGGTTGCAACCTTTTATAGAGTACTAGTTCTGTGTCCTGCGTGATCATCACCTCCATATGTCTGAAGTGATACTTCCATCTCGACATCACATCCAGTACACTACGATTCTCGATAAACCTAGAAGAGGTGTACACAGAACCGGTTAAGGTCCCCAACCACCAAAACCAAAGTTTACCGATTGTCGCAAGTACTAGCGATGTAAGTCTCAGGTTAAGACCATATACACCTACCCTGATGCGGCCTCCCATAGACACGCAGACATACTACCAATGGGATTCCGCGGGGTCTATCCAGAGCGAAGCTGTTTTCCGTACCATCGGTAAAACACAACCTCCTATCGCACTTGCATAAGTATCCAATACTTAAATATATGAGAACTATGCTGTTGTGCCCTCACAACGTGCACAAGCGCAATACTAGTCTATTCCGCATTATCGATGTCCGATCTCGATAATACTCCGACTAGGGATATTTAATGATTAAACCTTTATGGATTGATACTGTCTCATATCATCTCAATCCGGTATTAATCATATGGACTTTCGCCATTTATATATCAAAGTAAATAATATTACAAAACGGCAAAAGGCAATTTCATTATCACATAGTTAATTTTGTACAATAATACAATATCATTTACAAAAGTGACGCTATGGGACATAATGTCTAACAATCTCCCACTTGGCCTATAGCCAGTCAATCAAGCATCTAATACCCGAACTATGTATGTGTCGTTCAAAAACTTGCTGAAGAACAGCCTTCGTCAGCGGATCTGCAATGTTGTCATCTGATGTGACCTTCTCGCCCTTTACATCGCCACGATGTATAATCTCCCAAATCAGATGGTAATGTCGAAGAACATGCTTGGACCGTTGATGAGACATTGGTTCCATAGCCTGTGCTATAGCCCCGTTATTGTCACAATACAATGGAACGGGCTCAGCTGCTAACGGAACTACTCCTAATCCGATTAGGAACTTTCGGATCCAAACTGCCTCCTTTGCTGCTTCAGATGCAGCGATGTACTCCGCTTCTGTTGTTGAATCGGCAATAGTATCTTGCTTGGAAGATTTCCAGCTCACTGCTCCGTTATTCAAACAAAAAATGTACCCGGATTGCGACTTGTAGTCATCCTTGTCGGTTTGGAAACTTGCATCGGTATACCCAGATACCGCAAGTTCTCCACCTCCATAAATTAAGAAAGCATCCTTAGTTCGTTTAAGATACTTAAGGATATTCTTAACTGCTATCCAGTGACCTTCACCTGGATCGGCCTGATAGCGACTGCACATGCTCAAAGCATATGAGACATCAGGTCGTGTACATATCATGGCATACATGATCGATCCGACTGCCGAGGCGAACGGTATCCGACTCATGTTGTCTCTCTCTTCCTGAGTCTTAGGACACATGTCCTTAGACAGAGAGGTACCACGTACCATTGGAACCAATCCCCTCTTGGATTGTTCCATGTTGAATCGTTTCAACACTTTATCAATGTATGTACTCTGGGAGAGTCCAAGTAGCTTTCTAGATCTATCCCGGTAGATCTTTATTCCATAATAAAGGCTGCTTCTCCCAGATCTTTCATGGAGAATTTTAATGAAAGCCAAGCTTTCACCGACGTTAGCATGGGAATGTCATTGCCTATAAGCAATACGTCGTCGACATAAAGGACAATAAAAGTAAGTGCTCTCCCACTAACCTTCTTGTATACACAAGGATCATCTGCGTTTTGCACGAAATCATATTCTTTTATGATCTCATCAAAACGCTGATTCCATGACCGTGATGCTTGCTTCAATCCATAAATGGATCGATTTAACTTACAAACCTGTTTGCAAGTCTAGGTACGATAAAACCGTCAGGCTGTTGCATATAAACATCCTCCAAAAGGTTTCCGTTAAGGAAAGCGGTTTTAACGTCCATCTGCCATATCTCGTAATCGAAATATGCAGCTATTGCAAGCATTATCCGAATGGATTTAATCATGGAAACGGGTGAGAAGGTTTCGTCATAATCAATACCATATTGTTGACGATACCCCTTCGCTACAAGCCTAGCTTTGTACGTTTGTACGTTGCCATCCATGTCGGTCTTCTTCTTGAAGATCCATCTGCATCCAATAGGCTTTACGCCTTCTGGTGCATCAACCAGTGTCCAAACTTGGTTGGCGTACATGGAATCCATCTCGGACTTCATGGCTTCTTGCCATAAAGCGGAATCGATATTTTGTATCGCTTCCTCATACGTAGCCGGTTCATTATCCTCAATAAGATTAATATCTACATGAGGTGAGATCAGGAACCCATACCTCTCAGGTACTGTTCTGACTCTCTCCGACCTACGCGGTCCTTGTGTATGTGAAGTTTGTGGTACAGACTCATCCCGGACGGTCTGTTCTTGTTCCGTCGTTGATTCATTGCCAGGAACAGTTCACTACTACGATCTTCATCGAGTTCTACTTTCCTCCCACTTACCACTGCATTTATAAAATCCTTCTCAAGGAGAAATGCTTGTAGAGCAACAAATACTTTGTTCTCTTGTGGGTGATAGAAGTAATATCCTTTGGTTTCCCTAGGAATATCCTACGAAAAGGCATTTATCAGATTTGGGTTCAAGTTTGGTACCTTCCAAATGTTTAACATATGTCCAGCATCCCCAAATCTTCAGGAAAGAGAAACCTGGTTTCCTTCCTGTCCATATCTCATATGGAGTCTGTCAACAGACTTCGACGGTACCTTATTCAAAATAAGTGTATAGCACTGTTTAATGCGTTTCCCCAGAAGGATATTGGTAGCTCAGTGCGACTCATCATTGACCTTACCATGTCCAACAAGTGCGGTTTCTCCGTTCGGACACACCGTTTAATTGCGGTGTTCCAGGAGGAGTCCACTGTGAAAGAATACCATATTCTTTCAAGTAATCTTGAAACTCATAACTTAAGTATTCGCCACCACGGTCTGACCGTAATGTCTTAATACTCTTCCCTGTTTGTTTCTCCACTTCGTGTCGAAACTCTTTGAATTTCTCAAAAGTTTCCGACTTGTGTCTCATAAGATACACATAACCGTAACGAGATGCATCATCTGTGAAGTTACGAAGTAGTGAAATCCACCTCTAGCCTGGCTAGATATGGGCCCGCATACGTCAGTATGAACGAGAGCCAACATTTCTGTGGCACGTTCACCTTACCGCTAAAAGGTGATTAGGCATTTTGCCTAAAAGACAAGATTCGCAGACGTCATATGAATTGGGATCAAATTCGTCCAAGTACCCACTCTTCGAAAGTGTGGATATGCGAGTCTTGTTGATGTGTCCTAGACAACAATGCCACATATAAGCTTCATCTTTTAGATTACTCCTTTTGAGCCTTTTGTTTGTCATTTTAGGAGATTCATTTATATTCAAAATATAAAGACCGTTATTTGCAACAGCTGTGCAAATTTCTGCATCATTTTTATATAAATAACACCCAGTGTTTCTAAATACAAAAGTGTAACCCTGCTGGGTTAACAAGGATACAGATATAATATTCCTAGTTAACTAGGTACAAAATAACAGTTCAAAAGTTTAAGTACATGCCCTGAGGGCAGTTCTAAAACAAAAGTCCATACGGCCAAAACAGCAACTGGTTTCCGTTTCCGACCCGTAGATCCATCTCCCCCGATGCCAGCACCCTGCTATCCTGCAGATCCTGCACATCAGTACAAATATGAGCACCACAACCAGAATCAAAAATCCAATTTTTAAAACTAGAAGTATTCATATTTATCTCAAACAAACATACCAGAGGCGATAGCCTTGCCAGCCTTGATATCCTCCCTCTGCCCTTTGCCCATTCGGCAGTCACGTTTCCAGTGACCCCTCTTGCCGCAGTTGAGGCAGATGTCGCGAGATTTGTCCTTTGGCTTCCTAGAAGCCACTGTCAACTTGCCTTTGCCCTTGTTCTTGAACTTCTTCTTCCTCGCACCTCCAATTGCCTTGGGCCCAGCCCTTGGCGTATGAGAGGTCGATGCATAATGCGCCTCGCGCTTGCTCCCTTTTAGGAGTTCCTTTTCGGACTCCTTCAGCACGGACAACAACTCTCCAAGAGTGTCGTCAGTGTCTATCAACTTATAGTTGATGATGATTTGTTTCCAAGTATCGGGTAGCGATTGTAATAGCATATCAATCGTCAACTCGCCTCCAAGACAATGCCCATCTTGGCTAACTCATCTATGTCAGCGATCATTTGAGTCCCGTGGGCCTCAACTGATGCGCCGTCTGTCATCCGGGAGCGGAAGAGTTTCCTTACTAGCTCGTACCTCTCCATCCGCTTGTTGGTGCGGTGGAGATGATGAGTGATAAATGTATCACTATTTCCCACTCATTTAACTTAATGTTTTGTATAGTTTCTTGAGTTTTGTGAATATTTTGATGTGTTTTGTGTTACTTTGTAGATAAATAAAGTTGCAGGACATTCTGGAGGTGATTTGAAGCAAAACTGTGAAATTTGGTGAAATTTGGCAAAAAGGGTATTTTGGTAATTTTGGACGTCCCGACACAAATTTTGGTAATTTTGGGCATCCCGACACCGAAATAAAGTTTCAAGATATTCTGGAGGTGATTTGGAGCAAAATTGTGAAATTTGGCAAAAAGGGTATTTTGGTAATTTTGGGCATCCCGACACCGAGGGTATTTTAGTAATTTAACCACCATGCCACGTGTCAAAGATTCAACGAGCCGTCATTTTTAGCACACCATGCCACGTGTCGAAAATTCAGCGATCCAAAAAAAATAATAATAATAAAATAAAAATCAGAAAAATAATAAAATAATAAAAATCAGAAAAATAATAATAAAAAATTAGATTTTATTGCCTATAAATAGATTTCGAATTTTAGTTTCAAATGTACCTCTTCCTCTGAAATCCTTATAAATAAAATAGAGTTCTTCTTATTTTCTTCTTTTATTCAGTTTTATTTACGCTTTGTAGTAGTAATTCTATCCATCCATGAGG